>JAVCKT010021113.1:0-59821 GCA_032273925.1 Rhynchotus rufescens
TGCAGAGTCCTAACAGACTGTGAGCAAAGCCTTGGCCTGCCAATGATGACCCTAGGTACTGTCTTTACACTCCAGTAGACGTTTTCTCTCCCCTGCAAACTAAGCTCAATATATGAGAAACAGAAAACATACCAAACACAACAAAACCCAGAAAGGATTAGTATATACTAATCAATCAAATCAGGAAAGTTACCATTACAAAAAAAAATGTAAGTCAAGAAACAAGTAGATTGTACATCTTACAACTGTAATAAACTGTTATTTATCACCTTGTAAAGGATATTTTTAAATCAAATGGCCAAATAGTTCCCTTTATAGATGGAGATGCTTCAAGATAGTTATGCAACAGCAAACCTAGTCAGAAAATATATACCTGCTAATCTGACAAGAGTCTTGCCAATCTTTTTACAGCCACTACTATGTCATGTCGGTCCTTAAGAACTGCCAGCTACGCTGGAAACTACAAACCCAAACACTGGAGAGGAGTGGGCACTTGTTGTTTTTGCTAGTGTCCTTCATTTCTGTAGTGACGGGATTTTAGGAAACGCTTTGGAGAGCCTGCGCTGCCTGGCCCTCGGTGCTGGGGATGTGCCGCGCTCTCCCAGGAGACGGCCGCATCTCAGCAGCGAGGCGGGCGCTCCTCATCCCAGCCCGGAGCGTGTTCTGGGACCGAACACCACAATCCTGCTGTAAATCAGGCTGTTAACTCAATTGGAGCGCAGCGCGCTGCATCTTGGAGAGGGAAAAAAATCTCCCTGAAAGACGTATAAACCTGATCATTGTCTGATCCAGCAGACGCTGATTTTCCCATTGGCATATCAAGTTCCAGAGGAGCCTATTTATACTGAATTCATAAGTGCCACTTTGTACCCAGAAGAGTTCAGCTCTGTATTTTCAATCAGTTAGTGGCCATCAAATTATAATGGGGTTTCTGGAACTGTGGGTGCTTTATACTCTAACTCAGCAGGCATGTAGGCACACTTAGCCGTTGCTTTGCTAGCTCTGTTCAAGTACTTTCAGAAGTGCCGTCCCTCTCGCAGTTAGATATTTCCCTGATTGACAGAAACGTATTTCAGCAAGAACGGACAAACCTCAGCAGACTTTCAAGAATCAAGTATAAGCTCAAATTTACATTTTACCATTTTTAATGGAAGCTTGAAATTTCTTTTGCAGTTTGCTCACATCCTCACATCTAACCCCAATTACCCTGTGCCCATAACTGCCATTACCCAGGCTGTAGGTCTCTTCAGATGCTTACATGCAACTGTTGGGACTGGCACCCCTTCCAGACCCTTTTTGTGACTCAGGCTCTCTGCAAAATAAAGCAAAGCAAAACACAATAACAAGTTTTGTGGCCACTTCCTCCAAAAGTGCTGTCTGGTCACTTACCTATTGAACCACTTTGGGTACAAGGAGAGGGAAGGTGCTGGGAAGGGAGAAGGTGGTTGTATCTGCAATGGGCAAAACGATATCTGTCTCAGAAGCAACACCATCAAAAGGCTTCAGTCTCCATTTTATCATTTTCAGCAGGTTTTTTTTTTTTTTTTTTTTATAAAGTCCCATGGGTTCTCAGTCCAAGAACAACCTCTGCTATCTTAATTGTGTCACTGAGTTCAGTAAATGCCCCAGCCTTGCCCTGAAGAAAAGTGTCCAAATCTTGCTAATACTTTTGCCCATGCAACCTCAGGGGAAAAAGCAGCTTATCATCATCAAGCCTGGAACAAAAACACAAACCCAGATTTTATCCCAACAGGAGCCTTTCAGCTAGGACTCCTGCCTGAGCAGCAGCAGCAGAACTGGGCTCAAGTAAGTAACGCTGAGACCCTCCTGCTGCATGGGGACCAAGCAGCCCTGGGAACGCAGGTTAGTGTCATCCCCACCTCACAAACCCCCAACCTCCAGCGTGGGGCTCCTGTAATGGAAGGGGCAGCAGATAGGCCAAGCACAAAGCTGGAAGGGATAAAGCAAAGTATTACATTTTAATTGATCTAATCTTTGGCTCCCAGTGGAATCTGCAGGGATATCTTACTAGAATTACTCAAGTTTTATCAAGAGATGGCTATTCTGGGAAAGTGCATTTTGGACAGCAAACCACTCCAGATCTTGAACTTCATTAGCATGGGGATTGGCTGAGCAAAAGAGGCCCCTACAATAGTTTCAAAGATGAGAGCGAAAGCGAGCGAGAGAGAGAACAGATGATGTGTAAAACCATACTCCTGGGCATGCAATGCATAGGAATACAAAACCTGGGCATATACATAATAGTCTGCTGTGGTGTCCTCCAGGGTGTGTAAAAACCTGTACGTATTCAGGGGTGATAAGAAAATGTAGGTCCTACACACACAAACTAGAAAAGGCACCCAAGATAAAGCAGCTTTTATCGATCTGCTAGTATTCTGAGGTCCATTTCTGCTTTGAGTGTAAATAATCTGATAATAGCTAGGGGAAAAAGAGGGAGAGAGGATCATGAAAAAAACTCCTTAAAATACAGAACCACCTGTATGGGAAAAGAAAGCTAATAGGAAGCAAAAAATAAGAATTAAAAAAAATAATAGTGAGAACATAGAGAAACCAGGTGGTTTCTCGTCATTTTTTTCCTGACAGCTTCTGTCTGAGGAGATCACTGTGAGATCTTTGGAGAAGCAAAGGAAAGATGTCTGGCTCTGTCAAATTCTCTCTTTATTCATCACAGTGAAGTGATGAAAAAAGAAATCAGGTCTGATAAATGATTCATGGAACCTTTTCTTTTGCTAATCTGTAAATAAATTTTAAAAGCAGCTCCTTTTTGATGAATATATTCTGCTGCTCATAAAAACATGTCAGCTTTTAAACACTACACAGGCACCTTCAGATGTCTCTGATGCTCTTGTCAGTGCACCTCACCAAGGGACAAGAGTCCTTTGAAAGCCAGAGCTGGGCTCCTTGCAGACTACCAGCCTCCCAAAGCGATGGAGGACATGCTGATTTGCACCAGCAGAGGATCTGCCCTCTGACCTTGCATACCAGATTGCCAGGCTGTGACAAACTCTTACCTCATCACCCTCCTCAAACACCTCGCCTCCTGCTCCCAGCATCACTGTGGCACCGCTGTGCAGGTCCTGGCATGTCCTCCTCACAAACATCTGTTGGAGATGGGTTCCTGCACTGCGTAGGGCCACCCGTCCGATCTGCTGTACCTAAACCTCAGCCCAAGGCCAAAGGAGTTCCAAGGAGGAGGTTTGCAAGAGGCAGGAGCTGATGCTGTCCTCCTCTTGCTGAGAACCTAGCCCTCCTGGAGATACTGCAATGCGGTTTGTTATGTCCTGTCCCGCCCCCTCCCACCTCCTCCTCACCGTTTATATCCTGGGCATTTTTTTTTTTTTTTTTTGCCTCTCTTCCCCATTTCCATCCAGCTGCAGACAGCAGCATCAACGTAGGTGAGGACATAATCAAGCACAGAGACCTGCACCGGCTACAGCACCTCCTCTGCGGCAGCAGAGCCTGAGAACTGTCACTCTCCCTTCAGCTGGGGACCTGCTGCGTTTCTCCCTGAGCAGACGGGACTCGAACTGCCTCGCAACTTTTGTCAGTGTGGACGAGAAAGAAAAAGAGAGAAAAAAGCATTATTATACAAGGACATCTTTATTTCAGTACATTCAAGACAAAAAGAAAAGAAAACAATTCAAGAACAGGATGTACCTTCACTCAAGGCTTCTGTTCATCTCCCCTACCCCTTTCCATTTCTTTCCTTTTACAATCAGAAATTGCATAGAATTTGTTTTTCAATCAGAAAATTAAACTCATCAATGTAAAAACCCATGTCTGTACCAAGCAGAGGGTGAGCTGCTGCTGTTGCTAGGGAAGTAAATATTTTCCTTGCACAAGATCCCAAGAATGGTTTTCTCAAATGCTGTATGACATCTTTGCAGCTAGGCATGGGCAGGGAGACACCCTCAGAGCTGAGGATGCTCCATGGGTCACAGACACGGGGAGCTCCTGAGCTGAGCTCAGTTGCTTGGTTTGGGCACGTGCAGAGCACGAGTTTCTACAACTTTTGGAAATGACAGCGGGCAGTAAATACCACCTCCCTCCATTTGTGGGAAAGGGCAACAGCGCCCAGAGAATCTATGGAAATGCACAGCACCAGCTGCTCTCTCCTGCTCCCATTTTACCTTTCACAAAAGACTTCCCCACCCATACCCCCCAAGCCAGTAAAGAAATAAGCAAAGAATAACCCCAAAACAAAGCAAAAAAGAAGACACAGAACCCCTGAAGTTCCAGGCGTTTCAAGGCCTCTGAGTTCACTGTGTTTGTTGGTTGGTTTTTGGCATCTTAATATATATATATATCTATTTATATATATATATATGTATATGTGTTTTAACAACTCCTCAAAAGGACTTTTGTTATATGCTGTTTTTCACTGGGACCGTGTCCCATCACTTCTTTCCTCATTCCACCAGCCAACCCACCATAAAGGAAGAAGAGTTTAGCACCTGAAACCTGGTGCGTGGGAGACTAGGTCCTGACGTACCCAAAATAAAATAAAATAATTACTCCTCCCTTCCCATCCCTTTTTCCTTCTCAAATAAAAACACCCTCCCCCCGCCCATTGCCAACACCCCCCCGTAAGTCTATGTAATTGGAAAAGATAGCACTAGCATCCTTTCTCCTGGCCTGGGACAGAGAAGTTCCAGGAACAACTCTTGGCCCGGAGTGGGCAATATCTGGTACAGGAATTACCCGCTCTATCCCTCCTTCCCACCTTGGAAGCTGCAAGGCAGTAGGAGATGAGTGCTGGAGATGGGCCAGCCAGAGGAACCTCCTCCTGGCGCGTCGCAACTCCGCGGGACAGGCGTCCTATCAGAGCCCAATAGCAAAGCCAATGCTCTGGCCAGGCCTGCTCGTCAGCCCCGAGGTTTTGTCTTGCTCTGGAGAAGCTGGGTAACTGCTTTTGATTTAAAAAGGAGTTTGACATTATACAAGTCCATGTTCTGTAAAATGGAACAGGACCCTCTCGGCCCACCCCAGTGCCCCCGCGCCAGCTTTACTCAGGCTCGCTGCTGTTGGTGGTCTTCTCCCACTCCAAGCTCTCTTCGCTCTGCGCCGGCGAGCCCGGGGCCGGCCGTGCCCGGAGCCCCTGGAACCTGCGGCACTCGGGGCACACGCGGATGTGCGTGCAGCCCCGCGCCACGAGGGCAGCCTCCTGCGCGAGTCTTTGTGCCAGCGCGTCGGGCTCTGCCCCGCTGCACAGCTTCCCGTTGCTGAGGGTGGTGGTGCTGCGGGCTCGGCGCTCCTCGGGCACAGCAGGGCGAGTCCGAATCAGCCCCCCTCGCCTCCTACGAGGGTGGAAACTGTCCTTGCAGAGAATGATGTTGCGCAGCTCAGTCACCATCTCTTGACACACTGACACCTGCAAGACAGGCCCAGGAGATGCTGCTCACTCAAGTCAGCTGCAAGCCCCGCACGGTTGCATCTGCTCTGCTTTTTGATGCCAAAGTGCTACTTGAATCTTGCCACAGGCTTTAAGATACCAATGCTTGGACATTCACATCTGCTCTATTCCCACCCGTTACCCCTCTACTCAAAGACTATCCTATATTCCAGATCCCCAAATTAACATGAGACCCAAACCTCCAGAAGACTGTATCAATGAGGCCCCACAAACAGCAGTAAACACATCCCGCTTCCAGGACACTTTTAAGTCCTACCTCTGACTGTTCAGAGTGCCGAAGGCTCCACAAAAACTCCAACATTGCCATAAAAATTGCTACGATTAAGCCACAGATGAGAACCACAAAGATTCCACCAATATTCTCCATTCCCAGGCCTAAAATAAAGCAGAGGACATAGTGCTGTGGCAAGGCAGACCAACATAAATTGTACCCATCACATGTGCAACACAACTCTTTGCTGTTTAATTGTCATTGCACACATCCAACCAGGGACTGAAAACTCAAACACTGTCCATTAAAATCAAACCGCTCAGGTTGCAAACAGAATGACTTGCAATAACTACTCGATCGAAGGTGCATTCTCAGAAATGATGATTTTGCAGATAAACAGCAAGTACATTAGAGGGAAGTACAAAGCAATTTGTGGACAAACTGAAAACAGGAAAAAAAAATAAGATGGAAGATCAATTGGGCACATTAATCCTCACAAATTATTCACCCAGCTCTAGTTGCTTTGAACTTTGCAAAGGGAGATGAGGAATGCTGTTAAAGAAGCAGAGATGAAGACGACAAGAAGGAGTATTAAAGGAAGCTGGCACCAAGAAAAGCTCTTTTGATCACATTAGAAAGTGCTGGTGAAAAATGACTACAGCTGCTTGTATTACAGCAGCAAGGAGAGGTCCCAAACAAGACCAGGGCCCCACACTCTTTGACAGCACATAGAGAGACACAGAGCTTCACCGTGGTGGTGTTTTTGGGCCTCAAGTGGACTGGGCTGCTGACTGAATTGATTACTAAAAAGCATGCCATGCTTTGCACCGCGGTGACTGTAGGAGGCCATTAGTCAACTAGAACATCTATAAACATCTTCTTCTCCCTTCTGTAACACTAAATCAAAGTGCAAGAAGCAATGATTTATTGACTTAATCTCTACATGGCTTTTAGACATAAAATCTCACCAAAATCCTTGTAAATTGCTGACCCGCTTTGTTTTAAAACTTACGAGGTCACATTTCTCCCCATTCTCCGTCATTCTTTTGTCATTGCCCCTGCGGCAATCCAGAGGCTGCGTAAATCAGCCCTTTGTGGAGAGATGCCTCCTCTAACACAGAACCTCTCTAGTTGCTGCCCAAATGAGTCTTTCTCCAAACACCTGAGCTTTCTCTCAGCTAAAATGGAACTGAGTATTTATTAAAAAAAACTAGCAAATAAATGGAAACATTTTCTCATTTCCATTCCAGTTTTCCTCACACAATCAGCAGGCTACAGACTTCCTAATTTCCCAGACTGGGAAACCGAAGCATGAAAGGCAGAGAAAGGAAGAAAAAATAGTCCAAGGTCACAGAGCAAGCCAAACAGCCAAGAAACAGAGCCTTGTTTCCCTGCTGCCCCTGTCAAACCCATCTCAAAATGGAGTTGTTTTTTACACAGGCTGTGAAGGAAAGGACTCCCACATGTCTGCTCTCCTTCAAAGGCAGCTCATTTAATATCCCATGACATGGTGCTCAGGCATTATGCCTTGCTCTGGTCCTATATGTGATACCTAGAGGAAGCACCAGCTCCAAGGCCTCACGATGCCTCACCCAGCCTAGCTCATCAACCACACACACACACATTGTGATCCGCAGTGAGGGATATGCTAATGTCAGAAAACAAAACAGCTATCATAGACCCTTTTTGGCTCTCTATCTCTGCACTCAGAAAGGTCAAAAGACTTCTTTCAGCTGGGGAACCTTCTGGCCTCCCAGAAAAATGCTTGCCGAGGTAAGGATGACTGCCAAAACCAAAAAACGCAGCAACTACGTTAAGCTGGCAACAGTTGCAGTGCTGGGACATCAGCCTAATGCGGTGGCTTTTATGGCAATTAGCATAGCATTACCCAAAAGAATTTGCTCTTCAATTTTACAGATTTACTAATAAAGTCCTTGTGTCCCTTCCTTGTCTGTTTAAAAGGAGCTTTCACTCGGAGCCATTAACCAGCAGGCCTGTGGTGGAGACGCATCTTCTCTTAAAGGAATCCAGGATTTTGGTCTGATCCCTGTAGCCATCCATCCATTTTCCCATGCAATGCTCCAGACATTCATTAGAAGCTAATTTACCCTCCATATGCCTCCAATATTTGTCATTTGGTTGTTCCTGCTATCTTTGCCCCAAGCAAAAAAACACAGCATGAGGCACAGCAGAGCTGTTTGGCTTTCTCCTTGAATTGTGAAGGAAGTAAACTCAGGTAAAAAGTAGGGGGGAAAAAAAAAAAAAAAAAAAAGGAATTCTCAGGCAGAAAACCTGTGCAAGCTCAAGTGTGGCTGGAAGCCCATGCTACGGCAGCTGGTGAGGATGTCCCCTAGTGCAGGGTACCTTGAGCAAACAAACGTAGAATAG
The DNA here is from genome assembly GCA_032273925.1 of Rhynchotus rufescens. Taxonomy (NCBI): domain Eukaryota; kingdom Metazoa; phylum Chordata; class Aves; order Tinamiformes; family Tinamidae; genus Rhynchotus; species Rhynchotus rufescens. Next base: position 8,034 of record JAVCKT010021113.1, read on the forward strand.
TGCTGCATACCTTTAGCTCTGTGGTCCTCCTCCTTGGGACACTTTCCTCCTTCCCACCACTTGCGCTTCAGGATTTCCAGGCGGTTGTTCTCTTGCAGCTGGAGAATGGCCAGGTCAAACTCATCCCGAAAGACAGAGCCTGCAACACCAAGAGGTCCATTATAAAGTACTGCCTCAACCAGCCTTCCTGCCCATTCACCCCCATCACAAATACCTTGCCAAAGTGCCTGACTACCAAAGCTCTTCCCTGGAAGGTCTGGAGGGGAGTCTATGTGTGCCATGGACACCCACAGCCTTCTTTTGTCAACAAATTAATGCCCTTTGCAGGCAGTGATTTTACCTGGCCACCAGGACCCACTTAAACCATTTTTAAAACTGCATTACAAGGGAGAGCTCTGGCTTGCTAGGCAGGATTCAAAGGAACCATTCAGTGTTGCACTCCTCCTCCAGACCGTTTGGGTCCAACTCCTGCCATTCAGCCCCTAATCTTCCCCTTGCTCTAAGGATCATTCCCTCCAAAAGGAGCACTGCAACGGCAGCGAATCCAATCAACACACCAGCCCAAACCTCCTGGAGAGGAGGCTCAGTTCCACGCTCAACACCACACACTGCTCCAGTCTTCATAATTTCTACTTATCAGAGATGCAGAAGACAGACCGTGGGAAAGACTGCAGTTCTCCTCGTAACTCTGCACTATTGTAACAGGGAGAAGCTTTATACTCGTTTTATCTGCTACAATTTCACTGTTTAACAAGACAATGTCAGAACAAATTTTGTCCTGAAAATAAGGATTTGTACTCACGATCAGGTTACTGTGACTTTACAAGCTTACGCATGTCAGCTAAACTATAGTGACTATTTGTGTGACTGTTCTTATGTAATCCGACTTAACTTTGTATTGCTAAGTGCAGGTGTTTAAAGGTCAGGAATCAGGCTTCCTGAAACTGTGAGACTGGCCCAAAGGATCAGTTGATCTTTTGGAATAACAACTATTACATCCTCTTTCTTTGCTACCCTGGGAGATGATGTTCTCTTGTTAGCTCTCATGTTTTAAAGAAAATAGACGAGCATTTGTTAAAACCTGATTACTAGCTGAGATAATCAGTAAATTGCCTGATTCTCTGTTCTGGGATTTTAAGAAACACCAGCTGTTAAGGAACTTGTGCTAAAAACTACAAGAATTGCAATAGCGTCACTTTTAGAGAACTTCCAAGATATAATATGAAGCACAAAATAATTCAAGAACACTGATTCAAAGGGGAAACAGTCAGCAAAGAGCATATATACAGAAAACAAAGAGCAATTTAGCAAAGTCTTTCACATGAATTACTTATAGAGCTGCAGTCACGTGTTACACGGCTCTGGACCAGCGCTGGGTCTCGTGCATTCAGCTCAGAGTGTGCACCTTGGACAACTGCAATGTATTTGAATTTCCTCCCAAGATAAAAATGACCCTGGGCAGAGCCGTGAAACGTGACATAGGTTTTAGAGCCGGTTCAGCCTTTCACATGCTCCGGTCCTCTGCTGACAGCTGAGAAGGACTAGAATTTTTCTTCACTGCCTACCGACGGGCATGCCAATCCCGTAGCCCTTGGTGTCCAGAAGGCCCCCGACCTGCGTGAGGTTGCAATTGCGCTGACGATAATACTCGTTCATGGTGGACTCCAGCAGGAAGGCGTAATTGGAGTTCAGCACCCGCGCAATCCCTTCCTCCGTGCTCTTCACAAACACGCTTGGCTGCTTGGAGTACATGTAATTCCACATCCGCTGGTATGTCTGATAGCGGGAATTCTGCAGAAGAAAGGAAGCACATGGAGCTAAGGCAGGAATATCATTTTTGTAGCATAACCCCCCAAATTGGATGCTATTAAAAATGCCACAATGTGGAAAGGAGTCAAAGAGATTTTGTGTCAAAGCCACAAAGGGATTTAAGCTGCCTAACTGCTATTTATTCTGATGTGATTTACTCTTAAACTGCTCAATGATTGCCATGCAGCTTACATCATATTGTTTGTCAAAGCAACCTTGTGCTTAAGAGTCACTGCCAGAGCAAGACACTACCAACCCAAGAAGGGCTTGGAGTTCTGTGCGTAAAGCCAAATCATGAACTAAAACAAAGTACCTATGTAAGCGAACTGGAGCCTTTTCATTGACTGCAATAAACTAAAGCTCAAACAGACACAAATCCTGAGACTTTGCAGGTGTGGAGCCCATTTTGTTGGGAGTGAAGGAAAAGCTGACTGCTGTTAATCTCTTGCTTGGGCTGAGTGGAAAGTAAAACCTGCTTGCACAGAAGCTGTAAATGGTCACACTCTGGCCTGTGCTAGGACTTTCCAGATTTTGCTTTTACCTCTCACACTTGTATTCTGCAGCACATGAATCCCTCGCACCAGCCTTCCCTCAGTTCTGGCAACCACATCAGGTGAGCGATGCTCTTAACCAGCCTCCTGGACAGCCAGATGGCCATTGCTCTTTTAAGAGCTAATTTCCTGTGGCTCATGAGCTACGTTGGAGAGTCTAAGTCGATCTTCTGCTGACCTAGTTACTGTCCCCATCTGGGTCTTCTATCCTCTGGGTACAATCACTTGTGCAAGAGACAGATGAACAGGTTGTGTGCTTGTTCCTGAATCACCGTACTTTTAAACCCTACGTATTAGCAGCAGTGGAAACTGCTGCCAGCAGAGGTTAATAGCCAAGGTGATTTAGGAAAGCACATATGTTTCAAACAGCCAGTAACTGAGATGAGGACAGCATCAGCTATGCCTACTTAATCCGTCACTGCATTTGACTCACCGCCTCTATAAGCCATGGAAAACAGATCCCAACACAGTGCAAACTGCTGCATATGGCACAGAACATGTTTTGCTAATTTCTTTTCTGATCCTACTGACTCCAGCACACACCAAGCGATGTAGAGCTGCAGACAGGCTTCTTTACTTGAAAGCCTTCCTGAAAAGAACCAAGTGCCTCATATGCAACTACCTTATTCACTTGGGCTCTGTTCAGCTTATTTTAGATAGAACGTTCTGCTTAAAAGCAGCTTTTTGCCAAACCCCTGAAGGGTGTAAAGTCAGGCTGAAAAGCTCAGGATCATTTGAGAGATTTCCCAGGCTTCTCAATTCAGTTCAGACTAGGAGGGGGAACAAAAAAAAAGTGAGAAAAGCTTTATATTTTCTTGATTTTTCAACATGCAATTAATAAATAAATAATTCTCAACAATTCTAAATGTGTTCAGAGCACCACAGGAAAAAAGAATCAATTTGCTTCCCTCTACACAGAAAAGGTAAGATGGAATTAAAACTGGGCTAAATGCCAAGCATCCTTTTGCACATACATGACTTGTGTAGTTTCCATGTTACTAAACACATACTAATTATGTTTTACACATGCAATTTTACCTATGCAAGACTGTAGTTTGTGAATGTTTCTTGTCTAACATAAGGGATGTACACGAAGAAGTTAAAAGACACATTAAAAATGCATAACCATTTAAATTATGCCATCAACATCCACTGTGAAACTAGCCAAGTCCTGTGCAACCAGGACAGGTCAGGGGGTTCTCCAAATAACTCTTCCTTGCCAAAAATCTCAAGGCAACACACCAGACACAGGTATAACTGGCTGGGACAAAAACCAATTGGGATTAGAGAGTACCATTTGCACCTTCTTCTCAGTTAGCAAGAGAACAGGGTTTACTTGGAAGAAGGTCATGCTGGAGCCTCCGTGAATGGTGCCGTACTCGATCGCCGTCTGGTCAGCCAGGTCATCCACAGACTCAATGGGAACATCCATCCGCTGCACAGTGAGGAAGGCTGCTAGATTGGCCGTGTAGGAGGAGATGATGATCAAGGTGAACGCCCACCTAGGGACAGTGGAAGCAAAGCAAGAAAGAGAATCTGTAACCTAGGATTTCTCCATGGTACGAGCCTTATCTCCATCCCTACTATCTGCTTTTCCATGTGTTTTTGCCCAGAAAAGAAGCAGTCAGGCATGTACAAAGTTCCCTGAAAATGCAAAATTTCATCAACCGTTCCCCTGTTTTGCTCACAGCAGGCCTACTTTGCCTAGGTCCCACTCTGGCTAAAGAGACCGCTCTGATTGCTCCTTGAAACGAAAGCTGGACCTCCTTACCAGACTCCACTGACGCAGCGCGTGGATAGTGCTTGGGGCGCGATGGTAGAGCCCTGCTGCATGAACCCTCCGACTGGGAACCACAAGCTGTTGCCGAGAGAGTACTGATTCACAAGAAGATTGCATCTTCCTTGCGAGCAGGGGTGAGGGCTGTACCACTCGTATGGGGTCAATCTAAAACAACAACCACCAAGAAGCCCAGTTAGCTTGCTAGAAAATGCAGCACTTGGGAGAAAGATAGCAAAAAGAGAAAGTGTAAAGCCCTAATTCTGCTGAAGGCTGAATTTTCTGAAGAGGAAACTCTTTGCTGTCATTTGACGCCCAGGGCTCTGAGCAGAGTTACATGCTGCGAAATACAGAAGCCAGAGGCTTTTTTGTAAAGTTTACCAAGGTTTTCAGAGGTTGTGCTGGAAATCTGGCTGTGGAGAAGCTAGAGCCCTGTTTGCAGGCTTGTACCCCAGACAAGAACAACAATAACGCAATAGGTGCACAGATTTGATGTGAAATCAAACGTCTTCTATTGCATTTCTTGCTGGAGAATGAATACCAACAGCTAACTCAAACATATCACACCTGACTGCAGAACAGCATCAAGAAAAATACTCGTACTGGTGCAGAAGGCTGGTCCTAGGTCTATTTGGCAAAGGCGCAGACCCAGGAGGGCAGAGGCTGGGACACCCCCGTCCCTTGCCCTGTGGCCTCCAGGTGCGTGGCCCAGGGGTCTCGCCACGCTTCCCCGCACGGGGCCAAGCGCATGACGCTAGATGGCACCGCGAGGAAAGGAACAGCGCTGCGAGCCACCTTACCGAGCTACCAAGAAGAGGACACAGCTGACGGCCAGGTAGGCGAGCAACATGAAGAGCCAGACGCCGGGCGAAAAGGGATCCAGGAAAGAGAAGTAGCCAGGTTTGCGGCCCTGAAAGGGAAGCGAAGAAAGAGTTTCACCTGTGGTTATTTCATTAAATTAATTGGCACTGCTAAAAATGGCACAAGGAAGCACGTCTGCCCTGATGCTTACAGAAGACGGGAGCAATCGACGGGAAATAAAGGAAAGGGGATTTGCAGAGGTCTTGCAGAGGACTCAGGTGAGACATCACGGAAACACAAATCACCGAGTCCTGCATCTCACTAGGTGGACACGTCTCCTCTTCCAATATCAACAAATTTTTTTCCTCCAGCCAAACAGAAAAAGGTAAATTTTAAAAAAAAAAAAAAAAAAAGAAAAAGAAAAAAAAGAAAAAGAAAAAAACCCCAAAACTAGAGGCAATGCTAGGGCCACGCACAACGGTATAAAGCCTTTCAGACACACACAGTTGGCAGCCTGAGGGTTGCTCTCCTTGCTAGGAATGGTGTGGGCTACTGTCACCTCCTGGACAACGTGACCTTGGAGCTTCATTTCACCTCTCAGCTTGCAGGACCTCCAAAGGGGATGCCCAGATGTGCAGCCCTGCTTCATCCAAGTGGTCTTTACACCCTGAAGGGTTCTCCTGTGGGGAATATGCCTGAGCTGAGAGGTGGGTGGATTGTCCTTTGCAAGAAGCCAAGTGGGAGAAAATATTCCCATAGAGAGTGGAATAAAGGAAACGTTTGCAATATTTCTATTTTTCTTTCTTCAGCCTTGAATTGTTATTTCTTTACATAACCCGATAAAATGATTACTTTTATCTCAGGGAACACGGTATTTTTATCTTCAAGATGCGTCAGAATTTCCTGCCTTTTTTTCCCCTGTAAAACCACCTTTACTTGAAAAATAAGACCCTCACTGACAGAAATAGTGGGTTGGTATTCTCCTAGGATAACTTAAACTTTCCACTACTGCCCCTGAAATCTTGTCAAGTTTCATGAAACTTGTCCAAAGGGAGGATGAATCTTCAGGAGAAATTTTTCCAAGCTGAACACCTCCCAGGTGTGCATATGCCTGTCCTCTGGGACACAGTCAGCTCCAGGATGTGACAGTTCCTTAGTCCGTTGCCCTATCCTCCCCATCTGCGATGTCACGCGAACTAAAACCAGTCAGCAATAATTAACATCTGACCTCAACTGCCACATCACACTCAATATTGTCATATAACCATGCCTCTTTTTTTTTTTTTTTTTTAGAACTATGCTTAAACCAAAGGCACAGAATGATTTAATATCATTAAATAGAGCTGGAACTTTTTTCCTCCCCTAAGCTCAAGAGGGTCACTTTAAATTCTGTTCCCATAAAAGTACTGTTTTAATATTGAAATATGCCTGAATTTATGCAAAAAAATATGATTTTCACAAGGTTTTGGTAGTTCTTATGAAGTCTTACGAAGATGCTGCTAAAAGAAGGAAGTAGTACTTGCAAAAAAACTTCCTCCAATAAAAGTATCTACTGTGATACTCAGAACTCTAGGTACCAGCTGGGACCAGAATATTTCAGAAGCTTTCTAAAGTAATCCCTGCCCTGTAGGAAGCCAAGACCCAAACCATAATCACTTACTCCATATCCTCAAGGACAAGAAGTGTTTGAGGTTGAGATCTGTACTTTAAAAAATTCTTTTTTTTTTTTCCTTTTAGAGAGAATCTTGCCTTTTAACAAATAGATGAATTAAAAATCAGTGGTTCAGAACACTCTGCTTCATTTTTGGGTTAATTTAAATCTATTGCCCAAGAAAAGGTTCGTATTCTCGTGAGGATAACTCCAGAATCTATCTCTTCAAGACGAGCTTTCTTCCCTATATGGAGTTATCACATTTTATGTGATATAAGCATGTGAGTGAATCCGATAAACCATGGAAGAGATTACCTTCTTCTTTTGTTCTTTTATCTTTTTCTTTGGTTAATTGCCGCCACATTCTGCTTTACCCTCTATTCTTCACAGAATCTCATAGATAGACAAATGACTACCAAAGCCAACATCTGGGCCCGAATCAAGGTCTTCCAAAGGCAAAGATATTGCTCAAAAGGACACACCCAGAGCCTGCGGTGGATTCACATTTCCCATGAAGTCTCTTGCTCACCACGCTGGAGCTCCTCTCACTAGTCCAGAGAGATGAGACCATCTCACGAGGTTGTGGAGGCTTCCGCATACAGCCAGTCTACAGTCTTCCCTAATGCCATCCCAAGGATTACGGACATCTTGATTGTAAGCCTAGAGGTAGGTGATATAGAAGCTACCCCGCTCTCTATTCATCTGGAGTGAGTCTCGCTCAATTCCCTCTTTGAAAGCTTTTCCACACTTCACAGTGACGTGCAACAAGAGGCTCTTGGAAGGTGTGAAAGGTCCTTTCCACCCTTGGCCAAACGAGCCGGAGCTTCTCAAGCAAAAGATTCATCCAAGGGACTTATACTTCCCTGGCATCTCACATCACGTGGACAAGGGGAAATTCTCAAGTATCCTCAGGTAACAGCGGAGGCTCCCTTGTGAGATGTTCTTGCAACAAAGCTCCTTTCTGTAATTAGAGCCTTGATGTCTTCTCTGTGTTTCTGGGGCAGTTTGTCAATAAATTATACTCATTACAGAAATCGAGTTGGAAGCTTTAAATTCCAGGCTTGGCAATGATTCTCTCCAGTGACTTTTAAGTAGTAGTTCTGGGTCTTTTCAGCTACAGTCATTTTCAAGCTGCTGCTACAAATTCTTTTCATTCACAGTAGCGGATAAGAATAAAGATACTCTGGTTCCATGGAGGGTGCAAATTCTCTCTTATCTCTGTTTTGAAGATGGGAATGACAATATCTGGTGTCTGTCAGATATTTTTAGTAGGTCCCAATACAGCTTTGTTAATTGGAAGAGATATTTTTCCTGGAATAGAAGTGTTCAAAATATCCAATAATTGATGAAGGCCTCCTGCAAAGCCTCAGATGGAGGCATGGGAGATTCATTTATCCTGTTCAGCACTTTCTCTAAGTTGTTTGCAATTAGGGAAGAGAGTTTTCTGGAGGGAGCAGATACCAGTGGCCGAATATCCAGTACAGGGACAGAGGAGATGCTGAGCTACACGGTGTGCTCACACACTGTAGGTCTGTAAGAGACCTCCCTGCGCGGCCTGCAGACTCCCCCACACATCCAAAAAGCAGTCCAAAGGGCCTCCAGAGATTGTCTGCTCCCTCTTGGCAAAACAGGCAGGTATACCTACATCACTTCTAATAAATGCTCCTTAAAAAGTCGTCAAAAGTGTCCTCTTCTGTCTCATTAAAGAAGAAGAAAAGAATAACTCAGCCTCAGGTCAGTTAGACTAAATGCAATTTTCCCAACTAAGGACTCTCCAGGGCTCACGCACAAAAATTTCAACCTATCTCTCTACAGAAATGACATCGGACACCAGCGCTCGGCCCTTTGCTGAGCAGAGTGACAGCTCAGGGCTTGTCACCTGTCTCCTGCTGTCCACGAGATCCCACGCACCGGCCAGAGCGGGAAAATAATAAAAGAGAACAAGCCTTTTCTTTCAGTCGCCCATAAGTCAGAAAGCCCATTAGAGTCCCCGTGTCAGAAATCCATACTTGATTATATCACAACAAATGAAATTGAGGGAAATGACAGCCCCATTTAAAGCTGCCATATTTGGTTATGTGTGATAAGAGAGACATGCAACGTGGTGGCTAAGCTGGGGGAGGAAGGAGGAGAAGGGGAGGGAGAAGTCATTTGCAGCTAGAGTTATGTGGAAATTAAAATAAAATGTCATCACATTGGGAGGCAAATAGGGCATGGAGGCAACTCCTCAGCCAGGGTTTTATTTGCGCTTGTTTATTAAGCAAAGTCTCATCTGTGCCGTGATTAACATATGACAGTGCTTATTTTTGACACTGCAAAGATGTTTGTTGGGGAGGGAGGAGGCAGGAGAAGGGAGAGGGTAAAACCAGATTTGGCTGTGGGGCTGCCTTCATCTCCTTTGCAAACTAAATCCTTCCAGAAAACACAGAGCAATTAGCTACCTTGCCTTTCGCTGTAGACTAAATATTTACCAATTTAATTAGTTAATTGCCACACAGCTCTCAGATTCTCTGCTCATGCTCGGCAGGAGAAGTCTGGCCAAAGAGTCTAAATGCTGGAGAGGGAGGAAAGTGATTGCGAGACCCCACAGAGAGACACGGTTTCTTGTATAGTGACACTACTGACTACACGAGACCCTGCATTCCTGCTGCCATCATCTGGACACCTGACATCTGGAAGATCCGACTACGGAAGGTCCCATCTGGTTCCTTCATGATGCAACTGAAGAGCAAGTCCTCCATGACAGCAAGGGACTATTGGCCAACACTTCTTAGACTCTCTAAATATGAGGTCCAAAGGCCAGACTGGAAGGTGGCCTGTTGCATTGCTGCTGTACCAGCACAGAGGTGCAGATGGTCCCTGTCCTGTAGACCTTACACTAGCTAAACGTGTCAGATAACATTTCTATCCAGCTTGCACAGCAGGAACAGCAAGCACCTCACGCTTACAGAGCGGACCACACGCAAGCCCTGTACTGCTATTCTCCAGAGGGGAGCTACACCAACCTCACACCATCCTGGCTCGACATTACAGTGGAAAATCGATGACAGAACATGCACGTTACTCAGTCCCAAAGTCCTAAAATGCACATGGAGAAGACTGTGAAAAAAACAAATTCTATTCAATGTGCAACTGAGTGATATCCAAAGAAACAGCCTGCAACATAGGGACACAGCTGGAACGGAATAAAGCAAGTGACAGGGAAATGGAGATTTCCAAGTACTTGATCACTGGAGGAACAAAAGAGTCTGAACTTTTCTGATCACTTAACCCATTGATCTCAAATTCTGCATGTACCAGAAGAAACAGAATTTTAACTACAGTTTAATTACTTGTTCATTCTTGGCAGGAGGAACTCAGCACAGAGATGCATGTGCAAGTCTGTTCCTGTTCATACTACATCTTCACCAGCCCTGTGATTTGAGCGAGGGGGCTGCGAGATGCGGCTCAAATTGCTCCATCCTTTTGGCTGCTATTGTTGAGCAGTCAAGTGGGAAAAAACAAGACACTAATTCCCATCACATGTGGCATCACATGGAACATGTATTCAAAAGAGAGTGGAAATAAGGTAACATGGCCTCAGAGGCAGAGTTTTCCTGCAGTGACACCTGGGACACACAGGTATCACCAGGGAAAGTCTGTGCCCTTCAGGGCTTTGTAAATAAGAGAGCAGGAGAAGAAACGGGAGTCCAGCATGGCCCAGGCAGTGACACATGCGTGGCTTGCACAACATCCCAGGGGCTCTACCATCAGGTTCAGCCCAGGGCTCTACCCAGTGCCAAAAAACCACCTGTGGGACCAGAGGGCACTGAGTTAACAGCCTTCTGCTCACCAGACTTCTCCTAAAGCCCGAGAGCTCCGCATGCTTGGAGAGGACAGGGAGCTACCAGGGATGGAGGTTTGAATGATGGGAGCTGAGGCTGAAACAAGGCAGAGAAATTGAGAGAGAGAGAGAGAAGGAAATAAAAGGTCCAGCACATTTGCGTTTAAATAAGAAACCAAAATATTTTTATGAGTCATTCATTATTCTTCCATAACCAGGCACGTTTGCACGCAAATAATGGAACCACATAAACGGTTATAAAATAAGTCTCTTACCATATGAACTCGGTAGAGAATGCTAATTCCCAAAGTCATGAAGGGTTTAGAGAAATCAATCACCTTCTCCCGCTCAGCGGTAATCGTCAGCCCAGCCACTGCCAGGTCGGCTTTCTGAGGAAACGAAAGCAGAGAAAAATCAGGATCGCTGGTTCAGGGCAAGGAAAGGAAGCAAGAGAGCCAGGCCCTGGGGAACACCCTGCTCCTGAAGGATGGGCAGCCCTCCATTTGGGACAAAGCAACATAGGTAGGAAATCATAGCAAAACAGAATCATTATCAACACACACTATGTCATGACATTTGAAAGTCTGCCAATCCAAGACTTCCACAATCGAAAAGCAATCACCAAAAAAAAAAAAAAATCCAGAGCAAAAAAAAATCCAGAGCAAAAAAAAAATAATCCAGATTGACTTGCAAAGAAAATGACATTAGGGGAAAAAAAAAAAAAAGAAAAAAAAAGGGATTTCTTCCAATGTTAATAGCCTTGGAATATAGATAAGGGATTTGAATTTTAAATATTATTTTTATTACTATAGCTCTTTTAATGTCTATAATTGCTTTCTGTAGAATATGAAGTATCCTTCATTCCCTTATATATTTGTTTGCCTCTTTTGCAGGAGGGTGATTATACAATGTGGATCAAGAGAAGCAGGGGAAACAGTTTGCACTTTTTTGTCCCTGCATTTCATAAGGTGTGTGCAGAAGCCAAGGCACCATCAAGGCCTGAAGACTCAATAAAATATGCAGCTTATCTCCCAGGATCCATGCCCTAGTTGTAAATGCACCATGCAAAGGCAAATTTGTGTGTGCCTCTCTTAGCACGCTCTCTGAATCTGCTGCTGCACTCACTTCCCACAAGAAATAATAGCATCCATGACCTGCTGGCAGAGGTTATCCAGATGTTTCCTTCCTTCCTGTCCCAAATATCTACCCGTTTAAAGCCAAGCAGAGAGAAAGGACCAATAAACGGTAGGAGATCTGAGAGGTAGGAGAGCAGTGTTTCTGGACTTGCAAGAGGAAGAAGACGGAAAAGAAAGGCTAAGAGAGCTGCAAAATGCCATAAATAAAGTGCAGGGGTCAAGGGGAACGTATCTTTCACAGTCCATGCAGCGCTGCTTTATTGGACAAACCCAGTGCCAGGTTTTGCAATTGCTTGCAAGTAGCTATTATATTCCTGAAGGTTTAGGCTGGAATGAATTACGAGCTAGGAAGAATTTCTGTCTAGCCAGACATTTACCCACAGGGTTTTTAAAAGCCACCAATAATCATAGCATGGAGTGAGAGCATTTAAGCCCTATGTAAACACCAGCAGATTACAAAGATGGGATCAATTCATCTATGGAACATGGCACATAGGGAATTTTATCTGCAGGGAAAGCCTAAAGCTTCCTAAACCTCTCTTGTCTGACTTAAAAGGGTTTACAGGTACTATTGTCCCAGTGAGAGCGCTACCAGCAAAGCCCCTCATGAAGACACAGCTTATTCTGACAACAGCTTTCTTCTTCCAATTCTCCAAACTCAGTATGATTCCACCAGCAAAGTCACATGCTCGATAAATGTCAAATACACCACATCAAAGGTGATTCTCTTAAGCTCTAGGGCCATTTTCATTCCCCGATGTGGCCAGCACAAGGGATTCACGCAAAGGAGCATCCTGGTCCTCTCCTCACCCTGCTCAGTGGTGTGACCTGTCGGGGCTCTGTCCCTCACCTGGCCACCATCCACCCCGGGGGTGACAGGGGATGCCATCAGGGAACTCTGTGCACTCTGCTCTTCCCCCTTCGGGGCCTTTGCAGATCACACAGGCAGCAGCACCTCCACAGCTGCTCTTCCCTATGTGAAATATAATTCAAATGCATCGCTGTCGCTTTGCCTGCAGGGCTGAAGCTCAGCACATCGGAGCTGCCCTTCCCTGGCACCCCGTGCTTTGTGCCCCGGCCCCTCGTGCTGGGGGTGCAGCCTTGCCACCCTCCAGGCTCTCTGTTCTCCCCGCACAGGCGCTCCCACAGGATGGACCTTCCACCTGCTCGGACGCACCCACAGCCGCGGCGGAGGCGTGAGGGCTGTCAGGTCTTGCAGTCCCTCACGCTCGCTCCCTGCCCAGCCAACGTCAATCCTTTCAGGACTTGTGGCAACATCCGAGCTCACAGCAGCTTCCAAGGCTCTCTGACCTATGCGCAACTCGATGCAAATCTGCCTCCTCCTCTGCCAGACGCATCCCACAGCAGGGACCTGCAGCCCTCGCAGCCCCGTTTGGCCGTGCTCTGTCAGAGACTGACCTTCCCTCCCGGCTCAGGAGGCAGGCAAGTCAAGAGCTGGTTTCTGACGGCAATAAACTCTGATCTGGGAATCACAAGCCACCTTCTCTCTGCCTGAATATCATCCGCTTCACGCTTTCAACTTTGCTTCCTGATGTTCACACAGCTTCTGGTGCCTCACCGAGGTCAGCACGTCTTAGCTACAGAGGGAGCTCTGCAAATCCTGCTGCTTCCAGCTCTGAGCAGAAAGCAGCATTTTATGGATCTGAGGGGGAAGGGGCTCTGCTTGGCACTCGAGCACTCGCTCCAACCTAGATCTGCGTCGCTTCCCGCTGCTGCGTGCCCGCTCCCCAGCCTCGCACGTCAGCACCCCCGCTCCCCTCGCCCACGCGCAGCTCTGCTCGCCGAGCACCAACACCCACTCCCCAGCGCGGAGGGGACTCTGCCAGCTTGGAAATAACTTCTCCCTCCTTCCCGCTCCCATCCCCTTCCTGCCAGTACTGCTTGGAGCGGAACAAGGCGAGGGCCAATCTACTTGATTGCAAAACACCTTGCCAGCATCCAGCCACCAGCAGGGAAAAAGCAACCTCGGCCCCTGAAGGCAAAAAGTCCTTTAAGTTCCTAGCATTGCTCCTGCCGAGTTAGAGACCGTTCTCGTGGCATGAGACCTGAGAGATGCCAACTTCTTCAGCACGTGCACCAGCCATAGGAGCAGAGCCAGATGCTCTGGACAGGGGCGCCCAGCAGCCCGGGGGCTGATCCCTGCTTGCAGCAGAGCTCAGATGTCCGAGGAGGCTCTGCAGAGTCACTGCAGTTTCAGACGCTTGCCAGTAAAGCTTCCTGGCAAAACCTAGCCAAACCACCCCCTGTCAGCTCAGCCTAGCTCTGCTCTCCACCAGTGCCTCCGAGATGCGTAGTTGCAGGAATTGCTGCTGAGGGACTCCTGGGCACAAGCCCACCTCACCCTGGCCAGCACAGCAAGGTGGCTCATCACCAAGGCTCATTGCTGATGTACGTACAGGCACCAGGTACACGCCACGACCAAGACAAAAACACAATTTCAGCAAAGAGAAAGCTGTTGTATTGCCTTAAAAATACATTCACTGGCTCATATCGGACTAGTGAATTCATTCCAGCTCGAGGATGTAATGGAAAGCAGAGAAAGTGAAGATGAGACAACCATTTGGGATTCAAAGAGAGAGAGACAGTATACGGCAATGGGAAGAATTGAAACATAATTCTTTCAGTCCTTCCCTATTGTCCCTGAAGGCTATGACACTGAACAAGAGGAGACAACAAGATTTACTGTTTCTTCTGCTTTTCTTGGTACAGATAGCACACGTGTAAAGTGTCATCCTGACTGCCCGAGACTGAAGTCTTCTGTTCCAGGATCTGGCAAAGCTAACTGTACACCATCCAGAAAGGGTTTTTATGTCCCTGCTCACTGACGGAGTGCAGAAAGGAGCTCAGGCTTCCTGCCCTTTATCCCTAGTGGGACCAGTCTTTCCCAATTTGGGACATCTTTCATTCAGAAAGAGGTCTGAGCCCTTCCAAGTGATTTGGCCCAAGCCAAACCTCCATCATAACAAACCTCTCATAACAAAATTTACAGCTGTGCTGAGTCAAATTGCTGACCCAGATGTGGAAGTACCTGCAGCCTGTCCACTAACCCCCATGCCATCCTGCTCCCCGTGTTCCTTAGCTCTTAATTACTTTTGTGAGCAAGTCGATAAGATATGTACTTGTGAATTTGGGTCAACAACGAATTTATGTTTATATAGCTTCCTCTCAATCATATTATAGTGCACAATTAGCTGTAATAGAATTTTCAGCACATAAGAATAAATCAATGGCTGGTTAATTTAGAAGCAATAAAATGGAATGTTTTTCTCATATAGCATATAGTTGCTCTGAGGACATTCCTCAGATTAGAGATATATAAAAATAAAAAACAAACGAACAAAAAAACCCACAATCACCACATAGTGGAAAGGTACCACACAGATCCAGGGATTTTACTGACATCCAACATCCAACTGATCAGTGGCAAGTAAGAATCACTTTCTTGGGCTAATGCAGCAGAGCACAGAGTCTGGTGCAGAGCTCTTAGAAAACAAATCCACTGAAAAACTATGAGTGAACCCAACATACCATCTCCTAGCTCTTCTACTAGGAGTGGTCCTTAATATAGTTTCACAAATAAATAAGGAGCTGGAATAAGGACAAACCCTCTTCTGGGCTATCCCAAGCAAAGGGAACCCCCTAGGGCAGTGAAATGACCTCAAAAGGCAAAATCCTAAGCAATTCCAAATAAACAGCGTGACCATGGCCAGATCTGTCCTGGCTAAACTAAGTCAAACTGCAGTTCCTGGGAACAATTAAAAAACTAGCTGAAACTAATAGAATTACTTTAAATGGTTTAGCAAGAACAAAGCAGAGAAAGCTTTTTCTCTTCTCTCATTTTTGATTCAGCTTCACACAGGATTTGCCAGCTGTCCTACTGAAGCACAAAATCCTCCTAAATAAGGCTAGAGCTCAAGAAATAAATTTCTATGTGAAGATGAAGTTAAAACACTTATCTCTCTCCCCCCTAAATAAACCTCCAGCATTTCCCATTTAATAGAGAAGCACTACCAAGGTTATCGGCCAAAAATCTGATGGCTATTCCATGCCTTTGTTTGCAGAGATCACATGCTGCTTTGTGTGCTTCCAGCTTGCCTCCCAAAAGAAACATCGTAGAACAGTTGTATATGTATTTGTATATGTACATGCATATATGTATATATAAATATAGATGTACAAAAACTATGCCAATAGCCCAGAGCATTTGCAAACAACCATAGAGAAAATTCCTCAGAAGAGTCAGACAGAGGTAGAATTTCAGCTGGCACCAAACACTATCGCACTGCTGAGGAAAGGATGCTATGGGAGAGAGGACATTGCTTAAGCAGGGATTTGGAGTCAGTATATTCCCTGTCCTGTGTGAACTTAAGCCCTCATTCCAATCCCAACTACAAACACTTGGTTGAAGCATTTGAGGAAGTCTGATCCTCAGGATGCCTGTGGAAGTACTACGTTTAGCTGTTGAGCAAAACACGAACAGAGACGGGAGCACAGCCTGAGCGAGCACACACGAACACAAAATTGTTGTCAAACCCAGAAAAAAGCATCAAGTTTTCAGTCTAGCTGCTGTGCTGCAACACCTCGGATCGGAGCTGTGAAAAGAACTCCATCTACGTATTTCAAGCAAATCAGATTGTTCCCCGCCAAAAATGATACCAAAAGTTAAGGTGTTGAAACAAATCAGTCAAAACTTTGCTGGGTACAAGTGTGATATTTACTCCCTGTCCAAAAAGTCTCTTACTGGAAGTTTTCTACAATTTCCACCTCCAGAGTCTGCATACTGGCCTACTTCAAATTTCATTCATTTTTTCTTGCACTCAAGGAGGGAAAAAAAAAAAAAAAAAGCAGTTCTGCAACCAGCTCTTATCCAGGGAGCTCAAATTCTAGGCCAGTCTTCCAGCAAGAGCAAACATCCCCTAACAGAGTCCCCTGCCTGGGCCCTAGCTGGTCTACTTCAAAAGCTATCACGGGGATACAAATGCATTTGCAATTAGGAGACTCCATTAAATGGACAACCTCCTGTCAGAGTCTCACAAATGAACCAAAACCCGAATCTGACCTTATCATCTCGGAGCACTTAATAAAGCATCAGGGCTTTTCACTGCCAAGTCCCGCTCGAGCTGAGCTAAAGAGAAGGGCTAATTCACTTACCCGAGCAATCAGCTCCCCGACCATCCCTGTCCACGTGCCGTTCGCCTCTGGGACTCCATACACTCCATCGCCAACCAGGTGGATCTTGTAGTTGAAGCGCAGGATCTCCGCCAGCTCCTTCAGCATGTCCACGCAGAAGCCCTCATAGCGGTCGTTGCCCTCCAGCTCCTGATGGTTCCACTTCAGCATTAAGTAAGGGTTTTCCTGCATCGAAACTGGGCAGCTGTCATTCCCATCTTAGCTGAGGAGTCCCAGCAGCATGGCACCGGACAACAGCATGCACCCAGGGCCATCTCCAGCCCACGTATCTCCATTTAACCATGCTGTAAGAGAGCCTGAACGCTGCTGCAAGCCGTCCCTGGGAACCCAAGGGAGTGTAAAGCCAATAGAGTCATTACTACGGCAATATACCTTGGCTGTGCCAGGGATATGCAGCAAATTTATGCCAGGTTAGGGAATAAACTAGAGCTCAGGGTGCATACTTTGGTCACTTTTTCCAACTAAAAGATGACAGAGCAACCTTGTGACTTCTCTGAGTTACACAGGAGATGTTAAAACATCTTTAAGAAGGAACAGAGGCACTAGAAGAAAAAGTCATGGGTTAGGTAGCAGAGTGCTGGATAAGAAGCAAAGGAAAGGGGAATTTCATTACGTGAGGACAGTAATGCCCGTAGATGCAGAGTCTCAGGTTACACCCATGGAAGGCAATTTTAGTAATTTTATGGATAGAAGGGACAACTGTCCCTTCCAACTTACCAGCTGTACACAGAACAAGAACATCATTCACAGATGAATGTAAAATGGCAACTTATCCCCATCCCAGTCCTCTCCCCAGCTGCTTCTGAACTCATCAAATATCATTTCCATATGAAACATCAACTTGAGTTTAATTACACTGTCATGAATTGTCCTCAGTGCTGTAATTAGAGATTTGATCGTCTGTTCTTTATAAAATCAGTGTGCAATGCTGCATGCTGGGGGCCAAGGGGGGAAGAAGAGGAAATAATATTCTAGCTGATTGACACCCCTAAACACTGGGCTGGTAAAGAACTAATGGGAACTGTAGGTGACCCCCCTCACTTACCAGGATGGTTGTGACAATGAGTGTGGTATTGAACAGGCTGTCCGATACGTTGGAGGAGAAGATTCTGTTGTCCATGCTGAGCCCTTCGGAAACGTGCCAGTGGCCAATCTGGAAACACAAAGAGCACGATAATCAAATTTACAGGGCAAATTACTGTACGCAGCCACCATATGGCAATGGTGACTGACAACCATCAAGTTAGCCCTGAAAGAGGTATTTAGGTTCCCAGGCACCTGCATCGTAGCAGTGGGGCTGTCTTACCAGCAGCCCCATGGCCAGCACCGTCTTCCACTATCTCTGTGACTTCCAGAAAAGGATTTCACCTGCCTAAACAGAAGCACAACCTCTCGCTCTCCTCCACACAGGGTCATTAAAAGCTGGTATAGAGTGCTATCAATCCTTGTAGGAAAGAAAACACTTCAAAAGGACTGTCGCAGCATCACAGACTCTGCCACTAAGAACCAGAGACCAGTAGCATTGATCTGGGGCAAAATGCTTTCTGACCTTGATCAAGCACCTTCACCTTAAGAGCAGGTATGAAATAAAGCCATGTTCTCAACAGTGCTACACTGTGACTCATCTGTTCTCTGCCTGGTATAATGGATGTCAGCTGCTATGATTACCACTTGATTGAAGCTCATCATGCCCAACAGTTCCACGGACAGGTTAATTCACCTCATGCAAGCATCCATGTCACTGCAAGAAACTCAAGTCACGCCATCAGTGCGAGGGGACAGCTCCCCCCTTCAGTGCTCAGCAGAACATCGTGACTCATCCGTAACTCAACATAACCAGTGGCTGACTAGAGCAAGGAGGAAGAATATTCACAGAACGTAATTTTAGATTTCCAGGGCCTAAACTCTCTCAGAGGACTGGACAGGGAGATGAACACCCCCAGCATCTGCGCCACAATTCCCTCACGCTAATGCAAGCAGTTAGGGACACTGTCGGTCTCAGGCAGGTTATCCTTTTTCCGTGCCACAGTTGTCAGACTGATAGGAACAAATCAATTTCTCTTCCTTCAAAGAGTAATCCTATTACATTCAAAGACGTGGGTGGATGGCAATGCAGAGGTAAGGTCCAGGCTAGTGCATCATCACGGAAATGGATGGAAACCATGCTGATTTACACCGCCCTAGGATTTGCCCCATGTACTCAGGAGCTCCTTTTGGCAGTGCTTTTCCTCTGGCATGACTGATGGCTTGAAGCCCTCAGATTCACTTCCCAGCTTGTACATCTGAATGGAACATAACCTGAAACTGCAGTGATGCTGTGCTACTTCACTGACGGGCAATTGAATTGCTCTGGAAGCTGAGATAAAGGCAGGCTTTTTTCCTCTTGGCTGTAGGTTGAAATTGAAGAGCCTCAAAAATCTCCAAATCCTAATTCTAGAGTCTCCTTGTCTCTAGGCAGAGGAACAATTGGGCAATGGGGGAGTAAGAACCAGACCAGTTTCAGCCCAAGTCTCTGCAGAAAGGCATGGAAAGCAAGGACAGGGGCATGCATTTCCTTCCGCTCCTGGCCAGGGTAGAGACACCTTGATGTAGCTGCACAGGTAGAGGCAGCTGAGTCCCTACAGGAGGTCTTGTTTACTCTGCAGATGACACAACAAAGATTATTCCTCAGTTGTCAGTCCACCCCCTCCACAATATTAATATCACTCCACTAAAAAACACTTATTACAGCAAGGACCTCCAAGTGTTTTGCAAGCATTAACTCTTCAAGGCTCACCAGGAACATGAGAAGCACTGAGCATTCATTAGCCTTGCCTGACAAACAGGGAGATCAGAGCAGTGACGGATGTGTCAGAGCACTGGGAGTAGAGGCAGGAGTCTGTTTCTCTAGGCAGCTCATTGGGCCTCAACTATAGCGAGCTTGTAGCAGCACGGTGACACTGCAGCACGGGGCTAATCTCTGGGAAGGACAGTCCCAGATCAGGAGATTTAGTGTTTACTTCATGGACACAGAGCACTTGGAGCACAGCTTAAATTGTACAGGTGCAAGAGGATGGATTTGTTCTGGTTCGCATTCCCTGGCTCGGCAAAAAGCTCTTGCTGTGACTGCCAAGCAAAAGACCCTCTGCAGCAATTGCATCTCTGAGTGAGCGATCAGTCATAAACACTGCCTAATTTTTCTTTCCTCCAGTTTTCACCACCAGAGATTAGTGACAGATTAACTTTAATTTCAATAGCCCTCACTGTTCTCAAATTTGTCCCTCCCCTGCTGGCATATTGAGACTAATTGACTGCCTCCTCCTCTGACAGCGCAGTGCATTTGACCTTGCTTTCAACACCGCGCCAAGGCTAAACACTTCTGTGGGTTCTTCCACCTCATTCTGGGCTTCTTCCAGCTCACCACTGACCCCCTTGGCAGTACGATAATGACACTATTTGTGTCCTCACGCAGTTTGGTGTTTCTGAACTTTAATGCATCGGAATGTATCTGGGATCCTCAAGCTCTCCCTCACTGCAAGACAGAGGCCAAGGTGATTTTAATTTTGTCTACATGTAAAGGACCTCTGAAAAACAGCAAACGTTAATCTGAAAAACGCTTCAGAAAACAAGCAAATGTTTTCTAAACAATCAAACAATCAAATGTTCTATTCAGGTTTGGATAAGATGGCCCCGTTGTTAAGGCTCTGGATGAGCACTCAGGAGTTTTTAGGATTTAGGAGTTTTTAAAACAGGATGTGATTGGTTTATATAAATACAGCAGGTGGAGGAGGTCCATAGCAAAGGGTAGAACAGCTTTTGAAGCTAAAACGATAGTGTTGGCACAAAAATAAATAGATATAAACCAGCCAGGAATAAACAGGCTGAAAATTAAAGGAGGGTTTCTAATGATCACAAGCGCTGAAGTGAGTACCTTTTCCAGCAGAGCGGAGAGAGTGACATAACCACCTGATTGCAAGCTGGAGCTCTGCACCTGTAGAACAGGGACAAGGCAGCTTGGTGGCACGCGGCAGCCCACAGCCCCAGCGGGGACATCTCATGCCGTGTCCTCCTGCTGTCCGGCTCGCTGCAGACACTCCCGTCCCCTGGCCTGTCCTCGGTGCAAGGGCTGCCATGTGCCTCGAGGCAGGACGTGTTTCTTGTTACGTGTCCTTGTCACTAGGCAGGAAGCTAACAGGCAGACTGAGTGCAGGCCAGCCCAAAGAGCAAACGCAGAGCATGGAATAAGCACAAAAGTGACATTGCTCGTGACACTTCCCCATCTCTGCAGGTAGGCAAGACTTCCCAAATTAGCTGCTCCGCAACAGGCATTCTTGGAAACGGTGACACTTAAAGATTTCTCGTAGGAAATTGCCAGTGCCTGACGCGAGGCGAAGTGCGGCGTTCCAGCCTCGCTCCTTCAAGGCGTTCAGCTCCTCCAGATCACACGGTGAACACTAATGACGCCGAGGCTTTCAAGCTCCTTGTAGCACGAGAAGACAAAACACTGCTCACACTAATGACGCTAATGAAGTCTTCTGCTCAGTGCCCCGCAGACCTACAGGGAAGCTAGTGGCAGGGAGAGATGACGTGGAGAGGATGCTCCACGAACTTCAGAGGCACTAGGGGCACTTACCAGCCCTGTTCCTCACCAAAATTCACATCCTGAATATGGATCTCTTAAGAGAGCCAGGAAACTCCCACTGTGAAAGAGAGAGATATTGTCTGGGCTCTGAACAACAGCCCCAGTCCCGTAGAGGTTGCACTGGTGAACCTCATGCTCCTCCATGTCTCCAGGAAAAGGAAGGAAAGCAAATGCAATCAGTTTTCATCAGGTATACATTTGGGAATCCTTTTCAGTGCTATCGGGAAAAGGACTGTTCCAGTAAGAGATGCAATTAGACAAGTACTTTTAAGTAGGTGCCTAAGAAGAGGAGGCCATTAGCATCTTTGTGTGGAAAAAAGGCAAACTAGAAAAGAACCCCACTCAGAGGACACCACACAAGCCTGTCATGTTACTCACTTGCCCTGAAGGACACTGAGCATTGAAACAAGGACTTTCCAGAAGGGTCATGAGGAGAGCACCATCTCCTCAAACCTGTAAAACCACCAATACACATGCAACCCACCTCTGAGACCATTCCTCACTCCCTGCAACCCCTTCTATTCCCAGAGATTCCCTTCAGACAACAGGATCAACACCTGGCTTAGTCCAGAAAGGACTTGAAGCAGGGATACACTGATTTCACTGGGTCCTGGGAGGTAGAGAGCATCACCTCTTTGCAGGATCTGTCCCCAAATTCTTGCTTCAGGTAATAATAGAGGAGCAGGTCCCATCGAGACTGATTAGCCACATATAAGTTAAGAAGTTTTGACATGGCAGGGATGATAGAGGGTCTCCAAGTTATTAGCTGCTAGCTCATCTGTAACTCATCATTACCACACCAATTAGGCAATCCCCCTGCCACAGCTCTGGGTCAGGGCATCCTCAGAGCCCTCTAGCTAAATAGCAACTCATTGGCCATGCCGAGGACAGGAAGGGAACAAGAGAGAGCAGCCAGAGCAGGGCCACCACGAAGGGTTGCTCCAGAGAGCTCCTTTCCTGGGGTCCTGCAAATAATATCTCCTTCACTCCCCCTCTCCTGTTACAATGCCAAACCTTAGCCCTTGTTTTACTGCAAAGCGCTCACCAGAAACATGCTGCAAAGTGTTGGCTTTTTTCAAAGAGGCAAAGAAAGGGAAGAAATAAAAAGATGACATTTACAAACCCAGCCCTTGTCAGATTTACGGATCACCGACATATTAATGAGCCTGTGCCTTATCAGGCATCCTACGGACGGACAGCAGTTCTCATACGGCTGGGGAAAAATTTCCACTAGTTAAGCTAAATCAGGAAAAATATGTTTGGTGCATTACATAAATATATTAAAAAGTAAATGCCAAGAAGTTCCGTCTCTCTCTGCCCAAAAGCAATAGCAAGTTTGAAAATCTAAGTGTCTCTAATTTGTTTGGTGGCTGAGATCAGAATCAGCTTCAAGACTTGGTGAATTCTCTATCAAAGCTGATGAGCTGAAAGTCCCTGTAGCTTCGATAGATGGAGAGAGAGAGAGAGAAACAGAGAGAAAGAGAGAGACAGAGAGAGAGAAATGGGCAGAGAGCGTGAGCTTGATTAAAAAAAAGGAGGGAATAAATGCGTTTCAAACAAGAGTCTGTGCAAATCAGTTAATATGACCCTCGGGAACAAGATTGTCTCCAGGATGTGAATATTTGTTCCTCACCCCATTGCCTCACGGTGGGTTTAATTAAATGATTTTTAATGATTTATTCAGTTATTTTCATTACAACAAGCCTGGATGGTGGAGAAGTACATAACCATCTGTGGCACGGCAGAGACATTCCAGCCCCAAGGCCTTTGGTTTCCCAAAGGATCGAGGGAGGGAGAGCAGGGCAAGACCGTGTGGGCGACCATGCCAGATGCTGTGCCTGAGCCCTGTGGCTCCGTCTGCATCCGCAGGGAGATAGCTGGGGGAAGCTGCAGGATTCAGGACCAGGAGATGTGTTTTAGAGGTTTGCATGGAGCAGCCTGCCGGTGGAAACGCCTGGAAGGGCTGGCAGATTGGGATTGCTGAAGAAGAGCAGAGACTCTTGCCTCAGAGATGGGCCAGAGAGCCCATTTTCTTTGGGATGCACCATCAGGCACTGCACATGAAAAACACAGCAGCCCTAGGGGTTATTAAAGCTTTTGTTTCCCCTGCTGCAACTGAATGGATAACTCTTATTAACACACATAGCTTTGGACCTGTCACTTTTACTCAGCATAAGCTGGGTTCAGGAAATGATTAAAAGGGCAATGGTGCTATAAGAGACCTCACTGTGGGGAAAAGGGCAGCCTGATCCTCTGCTCGCTCAGAGCGAGCTACAGGCGACATCAAAGTTGAACTGGCACTTGACAGGTAAGAGCTGGCAGGTAACATCCCTGCCAAGACTAAAATTGGCTGCTGCCAGCAGAAGTGATTTCCTAATCTTAAATTGCTGTGCTGGTGTGGGGTAGGATAGCTTTTCTCTATGGTGTCCTAAAAAAGTGGCAATGCCTGGAAAAGGGGAGGCATAAAGCTGTCAGCACAGAAATAATACACCTGAAAATCCACTTTCTAGGACTCCACTGTTTACCAAAAGAGATTTGGATTCACCAATAAAATGCAAATTGCTCAAATGCTTCAGTCCCACCAATTCCATACCTGTGGGACCATGCAGTATCCCTAACCATACCTCAGTCCAAAAAATATCTCTCAGAGAGAAAGCAGCACAGTGGAAAAGGGCTAACCATGTGAGGAGCCTTGCAATGTGACAATAAGCAAATTTGAGTCCGAGAAAAATAAACAAGTTAGAGAGGTGTATGCGCATAAATCAGAGGTAAATTATCTTGCAGCTACTCCAGCAGGCCACATACCAAGCACAGATGGCATGCAGCAGCTGACATGGAATTTCCCCCTTCATTTTCCCTCGCAGAAACAGAAGAATAGCTGAGAAAGGTTGATACAACCATTTTCCACACTTCACGGGCAATGCTCACCTTTTTCCCCACCCAAACCACATGGAAATCATCCTGAACAGGGGCACCCCACAAACCTATGAAGCAAAGCGTGAGGAGGCCAGTCCTACCTGTCGGAAGCCGCTGCGCGTGTACTGCAGAATTTTCAAGGCGTAGTTGGATCGCTGCCCTTTGCTGTTGAATTCGATGTGGCCGGTGAGACCTTCCAATTCTACCTGTCCAAGAGACGGTGAGTTACAGCGCCCATCGGGACAGCTCAGCGCCTGGGCGCCCAGCCTCTCCCTCCAAACTCACGATGGCAGAGGAGTTCA
The DNA here is from genome assembly GCA_032273925.1 of Rhynchotus rufescens. Taxonomy (NCBI): domain Eukaryota; kingdom Metazoa; phylum Chordata; class Aves; order Tinamiformes; family Tinamidae; genus Rhynchotus; species Rhynchotus rufescens. Next base: position 32,632 of record JAVCKT010021113.1, read on the forward strand.
GGTTAGATGCAGCTCTCAGAGCCTGGCTAGGGTGGCATGGAGAGAAGTGGAGCAGAAAAACCCACCAGGAAAGGTGCAGCACACCTTGACATTTCCCCTTCCCAGCCCCTCGCTGTCTGTCCCCATCCCAAAGACAACAACACAGGGCTCTGCCACAAGCTCCAGCTTTTAATCGCATCTTACTGCATCGCTAGCTGGGGATTCCTCCACAAACTGTTACATGCTGTTTCACTGCATCAGGTTCATGTTTAGCACAGGAGCACGTTGCAAAGGGAGCTGACGTGATCGTGTAGCCTTGCGGTGCAGATTAAACGTTGCTCGCTTGCTGCTGGAGCGTCCTTTCAGTAAGTGCAGTGTGCTAACCATTATTGAACTAAGGAGCCTCCTGGAAGAGTCAGGGGAAGCTGGAAAATTTATTTGTCTTTGGTTAAGGGTGAGACTTAAAGCAGGGTTCACATGCCTGGGCCAAAGCACCATAAGGTTCAGGTTTGGCTGATTCTGACTTTGTGGAAATGTCTCTTGAAATTTCTTCTCGTGTTATTTCAGTTGCATCTTAAACAGCACCAGAAAGTATGCTCCTCTCACATGCCTCCAGTCTAAAAATACAGCTTATGTTCTGCTCTGAGGGATCAGAGACAAACTCCAACTATTTCATGGAGCTAAACCTGGAGGTCTGCTCTTGTGCCAGAAAGACATTTGATCTATTCCAGTAACCAATGTCTTAGGTTCAAAGGAGACCAGACCCCTCCATAGGGAACCTCACTTCTCGGCGCTGATCTTTAAGCAGTTGTACTGCATGACCTTATATCAACTTAAGTTCACTCAAAACAGAGCTCAGATCACTTAGAAACATTCACTATTTTTAAAAAAAAATCATTAAATTTCATTTTTTTTCTCTAGCAAAGCCTGAAAGATGGAGAGTTTCATGTCGTTCCAAGGCCAATGACAAACCACCTCTCAGATCTCCCCTCTTTTCACCTCCCCAGTGCTCCCTTCAAACAGAACGATACTTGCAATTGAAAGCTCTGCCAGCATCAATGTGTACGTACGTATTTTTTGCTGCTGGCAGGGAAAAGCACTAGCTAGTGACACCATGGCAAACTTCAGTCCCTTCTCACCATTCTCAGGTAGTTCATCAGGCTGGTGCCGTGCTGCCAGATCTGGGCAGATCCACAGGACAGGGGCTTCACACCAATCTCTTGGCTCCGGTTCAGCTCCTGCACAGCGCTCACCACAGCATAAACAGCATCAAAGAGCAAGGCTGAAGAGAGCTGGGGGCAAAGGAAGGAAAAATGAGATGCTTGAGGACTGGCACTAAAGGATAGAAAATTAAATAAGGCTTTCCATTATGCTCCATCTCGTTTCCCCATCCACATCAACCTGAAGGATACCAAAGGGCAAAAGTGAGGACTGCACTTTTGTGCAAGTCTGCACAAAGGCACATGTGATCCCATTGCCAGCCCCAAATCCTGTCCTAGCCTGTGACATTTCTCGATTTTGCTTGTTTCCTTATCCCTTATAGCTCTGCATGCTAGTTCCTCCCTATTTCTTCAATTATTCTTGTTCTATATTTGCTCAGCCCCTTCCCTTCTATCAGTTCCCTGAAGACACTTTCTTGGCCCTTTGATAGCACCAAGAATGGGCAAAATAAAGATTCTATACCTGCATCCACAACACAAAATATGACTATGATGCTTCAGCCTTTATTAAGCATCAAAGAAGCCTTGTTCAGGCACCTCTGAGATGTAAATTTGCAAGAAATGAAGCTTAGCTGCTCTCAGACAAGTTGGTCTTGGCTATCAGACCCCATAGAGACCATTTAGTCTGTCACCACAGCCTGTGGCTTCCTGCCGGCTGTTATCCGTGCTGTAATGGCACTGCTGAAGCAATGGCCAGAATCCGCAGAGCTCGCCCCTGCTCCTCCTTGCCTTTGCTTTGCTTGCCCTTCATCCGATTTCTCTGTCCAGCAAGCCTCGCACACCGTGTTTCTTACCCAAGCACAACATTTTTGATGTTTCTGATCTAGTTCCTAATCGGTCATTTGCTCTCTCCTGTTCATTGCTGTGACTAAGATTTCACTTTTAATTATTGTCACCTCCTGACTCTGATGGAATTAAGCCGTTGCAGCTCATTACTAAGAAGGCGACATTTTCCTCATGGCTACTTCCGAGGGCTGCCTCTTGCCCTCCCAGATCCCAGCAATGTATTCAGCCTGAGGCTCATTCCCCCCATCCTACCCTGTTTGGGGCTGATGACAGGTCACCAACATCTGAAACCTCCTGTTTCTCCCCAGGCCCGATTAGGTTTATGCATTTCTGCCACCTGCCCGACAGGGACAATCCCACCCAGTTCAATCATTCCAATGAACTCCTGGCTCCTACCAACAGGACTAATTTGAAGAGGGAGAGACAGATTTAACCCTGATTGATCTTACTCAGATCAGCGGTAAAAATGTGGTCAACGTCAATAGTCTGGCATTAGGCAGTCAACAAGCAACCTAGGGCTTAAAAATGGACTAGCCAGTATGAGTTAAAAGGCACAATTATAGCCAAGTACTAATATATTAAAATATAAGAGAATATATTAAAGTATATTAAAATAACATCCCTCACCATGACCTCTGTTCAACAAAGCTCCTCACTAGACACTTAATTTTAACCATGGACTGAATTCCATTCAAATTACAGGTTACCATACATGATTATCAATTGCTTTCCTGATTAGTAGTACCCATACTAATAGCAAAAGGCCAAATGAAAATGTTTCTGAGAGCAAATGCAACTCCTGAGGTCCCAAAGTCTCGCCAGCTCATACCAGATATGAAAATTGGCTCCGCACTGGATGGAGAGCAGCCACATGGGCTCCTGGGCCTTAAGTCACAACCTTTAGCAGAGCAGCACAGATAGAGCTGGAGGCAACATCTTGTTAACTCACCCCAAGCCAACTCGGCAGGGAATATCTGTCCCTGCTTTCAGGTACACGGCCTCAGGTTTCTGTACACTGCCTGTAAAACCTCTCGCTACTCTTACATTCTTGCTTTAAACCACAGCTTTGTCACTCTGTCATAAAAAGCCAATTTGCTTGCTAACAAATTGATCCTTTTCCTTGCCTGCCTCACCTGATTTGTGCAGAGCACTGTAGTTTTTATACTTTTCCTGCAGTGTAATAGCTGCATGACAGACTGCATGCCAACGACTTGGTAAGCCTGGTACCTAGCAGCCTCCTCGGTCTCAGGAGACCTCCCTCAAAACTTAAAGCCTAATTCTTAGTGATGAAAGCTGCTGATGAAAATTGCCACTTGATGGATGTTCATCAGAGTAAGGCTCCAGCAAAGGGAGCAGCTCTTCACATGGAGAACAAGTCACTAATTCAAACAGGGTGAGAAGCATATCTCTAGTCATTGCACACACAGCTGGCAGGACTATTCTCCCCAGTGCAATTACCCAAGGAGGCAAGGGTGGTACCTGATCTCAGCCCTCCTTGCTGGATGCAGCACAGCTTCCTCAAAATGCCAGTTCTGGCCTTCTAGAAATTAACAGCATGGCTGAGTGGAAAAATCCCACTGTAGTTTTTATTTACACAAATATCATACATAAAGGCCATCTTTAAAGGCAAACTGTTCTCCAGGGAAATGTGGGCAGGTTGGGTTGGTTCGGAGTTTGTGGTTTTGCTTTGTTTTTTTCCTTCCTAGAATACTGTCATCTGTATCTTTGCCCTCAAACAAAACACACAGAATTTAAACCATTAAAATCCTGTGAAATAGACTTTACAATCTGGATTTTATTCAATGAAATAAACACTTAATTACAAACATCTGTTTTAGCCTAAATTCTAATTACCTAATCTAGCCATCTGTAATTTGAATGATTTTGTCTGATTTCCTTTCTTTGCAATGTGATTAATGAGAATGGCATTAGAGCAAGCAGCTCCCTCCTCCTTTCTGAGATGCCTTCTCAGCTCTTGCAAGAAAGCCCTGGGATTCTGCAGCTCAGAGGAAACCTCCCTCCTGTCACTCACAGCTGTTGAGCTTTTCTTTCTCTCTTCAGTATGAGCTATCTCAAGAGATACTTACTGCTTGGGAATTAAAGATAAGTTTCCCCTTGGTTTCTATTGACTCATGTTCCAGACACATCTACTGCAGCTTTTGAGTAATGGAAGCTGTGTTTGCTGTGAAGGACTTTACTTACTGCTGGGCCAGTGAAGGGAGCGTGATCGCAGTTCTCCTGCCAGGACTGGTTGAGACTCTGGACAAACTCTTGGAAGAATGCATGAGACTGGTTGAAAATGGAAAATCCCAGGATATTGACTCGGTCATCCAGCAGGTTGTCCAGTCGCTGGAGGGAAAACTCCTAAAGCAGATCAGAAATGCAACAGAATTAGTGAAGAAAACAGGCACTGAAATCTCAAAACTATACAATACCTGAGGACATATGGCCAAGAAGCTACAAGAACTTGCACCCAGCCTGGCCATCGGCTAGAGATGGACTCAGCTGGCAGCCTTTCTCAATCTTTTTCCAAAGCTGCCAGCTAAGTCCTGTATGCTACTTGACAAGCTTCATAAAAAGGCCAAAAAGCCTCTAGAGTTGCAGAAACTGCTCATTCTTGAGCCATGGTTCTTGCTGAGAAGACTCGAGATCTACAAGAATACCAAGCAGGAGAAATTTTGTACTTAGTAGGAGCTGCATCACAAAGTTCCTCTTTTAAAATAGAAAATAGTGCTTTCCTTGTAGTTTGTAGACCAACTCTCTGTCAGGGCAGCAGGAGATCCCCTGTAACAGAAAGGCTACAGTAGATATAAGAAAATGCCTAAATGATTTCAGGTGAAGTGCTGCTCCACCACCCTTTCCAAACTCTTGACACCAGGTTTTAATTATTAAATTAAAGCAGATCTCCCACACAGGGCATGCCTACATGGCTCTCACACAGTGGTCATACAGTCTCCTAATGCTCCTGCAGAGAGGATGCCCCACAGAGTCCTCCTATGGTAAGATGACAAGGGCAGAGAAAAAAAAAAGAAAAAAAAGAAAAAAAGAAAACCTACAAGCAAAATGAGAGAGCTGCTCATGTCAGTGGAAACATTATTTGACAAAATGCCAATTTCCTGGAGAAGAGTCCAGCCCTCCTTGTCCTATTAGCAGGAAATAATGGTGCCTTCACTAATTTCTCTTTTGCTAATTGCTAAAATGGAGTGAGAAGGTGGGAGTAATGGTTTCAGAAACTGCTGCGTACCCATTCTCTTCCATCACTAATATGAATGTCTTTGGCTTGGTGGACTCTAAGATCGCAGCGAGCCTAGTCATTTTTTATCTTTCCTTCCCGCGCACGGGGGCATGTAGGAACAATGTCCGTAAATCTCCGAAACGGGGAGTTACAAGACTATTGCTGTACAGCAAACTCCTCTGAGAATGTGATCAGACACAGGATTAAGTGCATTTTGGACACAACTGTGTTAACGTTAGGTAACATGAAATTGCCTGTGAACTATTGATTCATTTGAATGATATTATCCCTCCTGCCTTCTTGACAGGTTATCCATTTCCACCTGCATCCTGTCAACCTGCGGAACGAGGGCAGATGGCTAATGAGGGTCTGGGTGTAAACAGAGCAGCAGCAGACCTGTTAGTCCAATTTCCTCAGTTTCAGCTATGAATTCCTTCAGGACAGGAGTCAACAACACTCTTCTCACTGTACCTAGGGGGGAAACTGAGGCACAAATTGCCGTGATTAAACAACAAAATGGTCACAATGCCAAGACCTCTAGTGACCTGATCACTAGGATTACTAGTGGGTGTCCTCGGCAGGGATTATTCCCAGTGCTCATCCAGACTCCTTACAGAGTCCATGGCTGGACAAAGCAGCTAAGGATAGACGCTGTGCATGCTGCCCATGGACTCAAAAATCGAATTCCAGTGCAAGTTTTGGTCGGGTTCTGTAGCCAACTCTCTCCACATCTTTTTCTAGGCAAACCTCCAGCTACAGAAAACTCTATTTCAGCTGCTGTCAGACTCGTAAAGCATCCACTCCATAATGCAGGGGATTGCATGGCCTGTGTGAACCCAATTCCCTGTGCCGTGTCCCATCCCTTCCCTCTGCTCTGACTCCAATCTCCTTCCTTTACATGCTTTTTCTATCAGATGTGCACCAGAACCATGTGCTCCATCAGAAGCCCTATTCTAGAGCCAAACATTATACCTCCCTTCTTAGGGGGTCAGTAATCACAATAGGTGGGCAGAGTTTTGCCCTCCATTGCAGCCCAGCTCCTTAGCAGAGCCTTGTGCCAACTGAAGACACAAGGACAACCATGAAGGACCATTCATTTCACGTATACTAACTCCAGCCACCTGAATCGTAGCCCTCTCCGGGCTTAGTTTTTAGAGTGCCCAGAAAAAGTCAATAGAGTGGTTTGTGAAATCTCAGAAAATGCAGGCCCTTAGGGTGTGCAGCTAGAATTAATGAACTTTTACAAAGGAAAAAAGAATCCTCAGGCTTTGTTCAAATCACAGCAAAGTCTGCCGTAGCACCAGGCAATTACAGCGCAGATTTTCTGACTTCTACTACAGGGCTGCAGCCACTAAATATGTGCTGTTAAATAACAACACTTAGCAATTCTATGGCACTCTATATTTTCCAAGTGGTAGGCACACATTAGCTAATTGAATACAAAGGGGTTCCCTGGGAGATGGCACTGGAGGAGTTATTAGAGGATGAAGTCACTCTTGGGTTTCTGCTCCTCATGCAGCTCTCAGCCCGCATTCTCCCTTTACAGCATCAGGCAAAACCTTTGGAGTGACCTTTCAGACCTTTTAGTGACATTTAGATCATTGGCAGAACCTACCCAATAAAATATACACAACCAAGCTCTGTAATTCATGATTCTAAAGCTGTGAGCTAGATTTTCTAATGACAGTAGCTATGAATTACGATCTGCAGATTTATAGGCTATAGTCTCCCTTCCGTTGGGAATATAAACCCATAAGGTGCGAGCACATTGCTCCATGCAGGTCGCTAGAATCACATGTTCAGATCACAATTCTAGCCTGATCCTGGCTGGGCCTCAGTTCCCACAGGCCCTCTCCAGTTGCAGTCAATGCTGGCAGGGGGAATCCTGCAAAATCTGATTGAAATTCCACTCCTACCTTGTCAGCTCCATTCTATTTCTCAATAATACAACATCAATATGCTGCTCTTCACATTGTCACCGTCAGTGGACTTTTGCAAAACACTTTATGAATGTATAAAATCACTAGCATAGCTCTGTGCTTTTATATGCCAAGGAATTATCATAACCACGATATAGGGGAGTAAACTGAGGCAGAGAATAGTAAAAATCAAGCAGTCAAAATCTGGGGATTAAAGAGTGACATTCCCAGGGGTTGGCGACCTCCCACCTTGCGTTCATGAAACACAGACCCATCAGAGACCCCATCCCACTATCTCAGTGCTGGACTCATGGGCAAAAACAGGGAAAATAGCTGCCTTTGCCTCTCTAGGTTTTGCTGCCTTTAGGGCCCAGAGGCTGAGTCTGTTAATCATTCCTAAGCTGCTCTAAAAACATATTTATTTCCTGAAGTGGACAATATTATGCTAAGTGCTTTACGGTTTTCTTGAAGGGCCTGGTTTATTTACTGACAGAGTCAATAAGTTTATAATGGGCCATATGTAAAAATCAATTTCTCTGGAAGAAAAAACTCATCACAGCAACAAATTGTATCCTTTTGAGTACATAAGTGAATGGGAAAGATCTATCCAACATACCACATGACTTGGCTATTCATGTAGTTAAATAGGATCTGTGAACTCAATGAACTTAGTGGCAGTTTAGGGGAATTGTCCTTATATAATCTGATTGCTCTTAGGAAATTATTGCCTCACAAATCCATCACAGTATGCCATATACAAGTAAGCTAAGTCTTTTATCCTGGCATACAAGGAGCACTATTAAATTTTGGAAGCTCTTCTTCAAATGAGAGCACTTGCACTTCAGCAAAATACGTTGGGCAAATCTGTGGTAAAAGCCATTTACTTCAACTTCTCTGCAGGGTGCATGAGGTTTGAAGAGTGACAAATGCTCAAAGAAGGATCAAATGGTAATACTGGGACCTGTAAAGTAACCATCTTGGAAAACCCAGGGTAGAGTCTGAAAGACCAACAGGATGAGGTATGCATGGGAAAAACAAGAGATTTGCTCTCCCAGCAGAGTTAATGGGCTGTATGTACGAGAATGATTTACTCAACAACTGGAAATCAAATATAGGACAGACTGGGAAAATGATATATAAAGAGCATCCGAGACTGGTAAGATAATTCAGGCAGAAAAACAGAGATGTAGGATTCACGGCTTTGTCAAAAAACTCCTTTCTTCACATTAACTAAAATAAGAAGAAATTGCTTTGGCACCCTCACAAAATCTGGACGTTCATCTGTCCTGCTAACATGTACCACAGAAAACGTGAACCATAAATCCAGGGAATGACTAGGACTTTGCAAAAAAGGTTTGCATCAGCTACTGAAAATCTGGAAGGTAAGCAGGTCTGCAAGGTAAAATATGTCGTAGGATGACAAAGAGCTTGAGCTTTGAGCAGCCCGAGAGAATACAAGAGCGCTGGGGAAGCTTAGACAGGCATACCTACGTGTAAGCAGAGTGCAAACCTGGCTTGTGACAAAAACTGAATGGCAGAACAGACAGAAATGCAGTTAACTGAAACAAGGTGGCACTGACATACCCAAAATGGCACCAAGGAGAGCTAAAACCCTAAGGTCTGCCATTCCATGCAGCCAAGAATATTTAGACCAGTTAATTTTGGATTATATAATTTCCCCTTTCCATAACGGAGACAAAATGGGACTGAAATTTGTGATACTTTTTGGGTGATTTGGACACTGGACTCTCAACCTATTCCAGTGGTGGTATCCAGACCCACAGTACCATCTTGAAAATCTCATCCTAGACAAAGAACAACCTCTTTGTACATCACTAACAAAGAGAAACAGAATAACAACAAAATAAACAGCAAAACTGATTTATCTGGTCTCTGGAAATTGAATACAGCAGCTGTTTTATCAGCAACACCACCTTTGTGCTGTATTGTTGGAGAAGTAAACTAAATCCAATGAATAGATTGTCTGACTCAAGGCACTAGTAAAACTCCTTTACATCTTCTTCCTTACAGTAATAATTTTAATTGTTTCAATTATTTCCATCTAATCTCCTTGATAAAGGCTTTGAAATTTAAAACCAGCTCAAGTCCATACGTTATATAAAAAAGCAAACAAACAAAAAAAAGGCAGACAAAAACAACAAGCAGCTGCATAGAATTAACAAAGCCACCAGAATTAATTCTAATACAGGATTTTAGATGCATCCAACATTGCTCTCGCTCAACATTGCTGTTAATTTCGGGAATTTCCAGACCAGGAGAAACAACAGTTTTCAATTCACAACACCCAGCCTGTATTCTCTATTTATGTATTGTCCTTATTATTGTTATGATAAATCAAATTAGTCATTGTAGCCTCAAATTTTATCCCCTTTTCTCTCAAATGCTGTCCAGCTCTGTTTCTCAGCTACCCAAATTGCTCTCTTGCTTCAAATTCAATCTTCCTCCAAGAAGGGAGCCAGAAGGCTGCCAACTTCCCAAGATACCCAAACATGTCAATGATGGGCATCAGGAAGAAAAATGCCAAGGAATGGCTTTGCTCCTTGAGTTTCCTTAGGACTCCTGGAAAATCTGCTGAACTTCTGTTCCTACGGGAGCTGAGACGTAAATAGCTAACGGGTGGGCTATGCTTATTAAATAAAATTAGGGCTAGGATATATAGAGAGAATTCCCATCTACTGCCTGAGGGCAGGTGTTTAATGCAGCATTTTATCCCCTTTTCTCTTCTTTCTGGCCTGACATATTTTACCATCTTCAAGTGGTTTAATGCTATACAGACTGTCTATTTCCCTTCTGATGGGTTCTGCCTCCATTTAAAGTCATCTTTTTGCTTGCTCCCCTTGACAGCAGTTCGCTATGATTTTATCTTTTCTATTAGGCAGTGATTGCAAAATCTCAGAGGGTTCATTAGGAGCTTGATAATCCCTCTAGATTTATTAGCCTAAATTGCTCACTCCCATCTCTCATCCCCATTTAAATATTACTAATTTCCTTAACCATCTCTTCCATCTGCCCAGGTTTTGCCTGATGTCACCTTTCTTCTTTTACGATCCCTGTCAAAAGTCTGGTTAGTTTTGCTGAGGGCTAGTCTTTCGGACAAAACTGTAAAATAAATCAAGGTAAACAGATTTATCTCCTGTGAGAGGGAATAACCGCCAAGTTCACTTCTCTCTAACGTCCTCACAAAAGCAGTACCGGCTTTCAAAGACAAGTTTCAGCTCTTGACTGACATACAAATGTTAACCGAACTCACAATAAAACTAGGACCAAGAGGAGGTAAATAATTTTTTAGTTATTTTGTTATACAGGCACCATACATGAACATACATCGTGCTAAGGGACATGCAGTTGAACATCGTTACTATTTTCCTTACAGCAACATTCATGCACCAAATTATGAATAGGGGACCACAAAATGTTCTAAATAAATCAACATTTTGACCAGGAAGGGAGAAGGACAGTTGCTGTTGTGCACCAAATATCCAAGCAGCACAGCCACGGTCTCATTTGGAGCAGGGATGGGAGAGGAGAAACACTAATGCAGCAGCTTGTGTGGCAAACAGAGGGCCAGGGAGCTACATGAGGCTGGATTGACACCAGGCAAGGTTGGGACCTATGGACTGAATGCTGCGCAGGAGGCTGAACTCTCCTAGCTCAGGTGGAAAGCTTGCGGGTAACGTTTTTCTCTCACTGACATCTCCTTCCACTCTCCCCGTTTCCATGCTGTAATCCCCATTTCCATGCTGTGTCCCCATTGCTCTCCGGGCTTTCAGCCCTCCGTTCCTCTCCTCCCCCTCCTCTTCTCTGCTCTCCTTCCTACGCGTTTGGCTCCATCCGCTCCCGTCTGTCTCCCACCCAAACACAAAGCGTGATTCAGCTCTCGGCTTTCCTGGCACACACAGGCGCTGGCATAAATATTAATAGAAATTAGAGAATATGAGTATCATTTGGGCTTGGAAGGCACTTCCACTTCATCTTCCTGCCTGTCCTGCCCCGCTCAGGTTTCCCTCATCCCTACAGCAGCATTAATAGGCAGGTATCTGCTCTCTCCAGGGGTAGCATTTCTCTCATCCCACTTGGCAGCTTGTTCAAGAGCTTTGTAGCTGCTGCAGCAAGAGAAGTTGTCCTAATGTTTATTCTGGGCTTCCCCCTGCTGCTGCCTAAGCCCATTACTCCTTGTTTAGCACAGTACTCAGGGATTTAAGTGCACGATCCCCCCATTAATGTTATTAGTAGCTGTAAAACCAAACCACCAGGGGTTGCATTGAAAAGATATACCCTGCTCCGCACAGGCAGCAGGAGGATGGTGCAGCGAGAGCCCGGCACTGAGCCGGCAATCGTCCGGCCCTGTTGGTGGCTTCTGAGCACGCACACAACTCATTGCACAGGCTTGGCGAATCCCATGTGCAGTCACGCCTATGGATGCCACCTCGGCCTGCCGCCCTTGCAGGGATCAGCTGCCATTAACAGGTCCCTACCCGCGCACGGGAGAAGAGCCGAGAAAAACGTCTTACCAGATTAGTGAAGATATACGTGTAATAGGCAGACGCCATCCCCAGCTCGGCTGCCTGTGAAGGAGAGGGAAGGAGATTAGAGCACAAACTGACAACCCTCCATCTCGACTCCCGCAAGGCACGGACCGGCTCGCGTTTGCTTTTCCATCCTTATCATGCTGCACAAACGCTGCTGTCTCCTGGCAAGCAGGGAAGGGGGGAACACAGCAACGCCATTTGACCTGTGAAATTAAAGTCCTGGGAGCCAGTTTTTCAGCAGGACTGCATCTCCCTTCCAAACGAGGAACATGGACAGTTCTCCAGAATTTAGACAAGGTTTTCATGGCCGGAGAAATAGAGAGCAAGACACCAGAAGTACATGGAGATGGAAAGAAAAGGGCGGTTTAGGCAGATTTTAATTTGAGGTGACCTATTCTAGAGGTCAAGGGCCAGGCCATCAAAATTTTTCTCTAAAATCTGCATTCTCAGTACACAAAGAGTTGGTGTGGGAACAGATGCTCAGGAAAGTGGGGGATTAATCTGCAAATCTTTCTGAAATCAGGAGCTTCTGTTGCATTGCCGAGCACAGCTGGTCTCAAATCGTGCCCTGGACCTTGGCAGAGAGGCCTGCAGATCAGCTTAGACCATTTAGACGCATTGAAGGCGAGATGGACAGACCAAGGGGAGCACCCTCCTTTCCCATCTCCTTCACTAGCTGGAGGATGGACTCAGCAGAGAGTGAGTGAAGGAAGAAGGCTCAGAAAAGAGGGGGCTTGGATTGCACCTTGACCTATTCCTGTGCACTAGCTTTGCCTGTTCCCCTACAATTAAATGCAGCGGGCACTGTGCTGGATGCACATGCTTGCTTTTTGAGGGGCTCCACGAGCATCTCTGCTTCACGGCACCCAGCCGGCCTGTGTCCCCAGCACACTGCCTGGGTGCTCACATCCCAACCACCACACGGTGCCATCTGGAATCCAAGGGCCTCCTTCCCACTTGCAGGGACAGGGATTGTGTCAGCTCTCCCTCTCACCCACTTTGAAAGTGGTACGTTTGCTCTCAAGGGCAGAACATCAAATGTGTCTCGCTCTATCCCTCGCTCTCGGCCGCCTCATGCATCCACCGCCAGGTGGGAAGCCCAGACAGGCTGGTAATCTGGGAAGCAACCGTGTGCCTCGGCACCATATGTGGAGGGCGAGAGACGAGGAATTGCAATTTCTCTCATTGCCCAAGGCCAGCAAAGGACTGCTAGTGAGGTCTGACCACAGGCACATGCACATCTGTGGCGCATTTTCCTTACATTTCCTTGCTCAACCTTTGGGCTGGGGACTTTCCACTCTCTTGTTCTGCTTGCTTCTCTAAAAGGAAACCACTTTCCAGGCTCCCTAGGTACAAGAAGTCCCTAGATAATAAGCTTTTTATTTTTTGCCCCTTTCTGCAATCATTTAGGCGAGAAGGCTTGCTTAAATTCTCCAGACCTGCTGAAAGATCTTGGCAATCTTCGATATCCTTATCAGTCACAGCACTAGCGCGCTGGAGAGCGGGGAAGGGAGCCCGTGTGTGCCCGAAGCGCTGCTGCTGCTGCACGATGGTGGCAAGTCACTATGGCAACAGATGGAGGGGACAGCCCGCAGGAGCCAGGCAGACGTGATTAGCTCAAAAACCAAAAAATAAATTAAAATAAAATAATATTTTTTTAAAAAGTCGGGGAGGACCAAAACCTGCCGTCACTCCAGCCAGAACACCTTTGGAACATGGTGAGATGCCTCACTGATTTTGGCATTTTCAAGTAGCAAATTTGCATTCTACCTTGAAATAACTGCTCATTTGGAAGTATAAAATTACATTCAGTGGATAAAACCATTCTAATGGTTTCTGCTGGCAGTCAGCAGGGCTGAATTTGATACATGTCAGGGCCTTTGAACGACTGACTCCTTGCTAACGAATGCATCCAGGACACTGTGTGCAGCGCATGCAACAGCAGCCGCCCCGCACCACAGGCTGACTCCACCTCCTCCATCCTGCCTCCATGCAGAAAAGAACTCCTTGTTCCTTAGAGGATCTGGGAAGCTAGGCACAACTTGAGGCTCCATCTGGAGCCGCTGCTCAGTTTTGAAGGGCTAGCTAAACAAATGATAAAAACTGTAGCAAGAGACCATTGAAAAATAAACATGACTAAAATAAAACCTTGATTAATAAGATAAAGGGAAACAAAAAGTTAGAAACATATTTCAAGGGGGAAAAAATTCTCCTGCACTAATTGACTAATTTTGAAGTGTTAAACTAGAAACCAAATAGATGAGCTCAGAGCAATTACACCTTTCCTTCTATAGACAGCAAATTATTTTCCCAGGAACTCTACTAGTGGCCAGGCTACTCCTTTCCTAGCAGACATCACATCTAGTGCTACAGCAAGAACTTTTACATTTGGACATCACACAATAGTTGCACATGCACACTCACATATATGCACAGTATCTCCTTCTATGGAAGCAGCAGCATTGACAAAGGTAGCACTTAACAGACCCTTACCTTCTGCAAAATGGTATGAGACATGGAGGCATTGGCATGTACTATGATGGTAGCTGTCTTGTCGTCTCTGATTTCTTTCAGGAGCGGGGTAGGGTCCCGGCTGTCATCTAGCATCCGGACTGAGAGCGTATCCTTGGAAATGAGGAACTGGCGAAGCAACTTCTCTAGATTTAAAAGGCCTTGAAATAAAAGGGAATATAAATGAGTGCTTTAAAATGGGTGCTTGGTTCAAAAAGCATCTCTCCAATGAGTTGTGGTCACCCCAGCAGGAACAGTTCTGCCCCACACTAGCTCCACATCTGCAAACTGGAAAGCTAGGGTCAAACAGTGATATAAAAAGATGGAGTTTCTCCAGTTGTTTTCCAGCTTCCCAAAAAAGCAGCTTTGAAAACCCTAAGGGAAGAAATAATATACAAATTCCCTCAGGACTGCATAATTCAGGCATGTTCTCTGTTATCTTATTGCATATGGAGGCATTTTTTTCATTATCATTGGTTGTTGGAAGATGATTCTTCATCTTAAGTCTTTGCATTACTAACTCCTAAACTAAAGGGGCACAGCCTGACACTTTGGAAGATCCTGGAGCCCTATGATAGGGAGAGGCTCGTTTTCCAGGACGTGTACCCCCCAGGGGATGAAATGCTCTGCAGTGTGCCAGATGAAGCAGAAATCATGTTAAGAATACAAAATTAGGTCTACATAAAAAGAGCTATGGTTCCGTGAGTATAGTCCTAGCACAGGGCAGACTTAATTATGGACTAGGAATTCCTAGAGTAAATCCTTAAAAGAAAAAAAAAAAACAGAAAATGAAAAAGAAAACAAGTAGTAGTATGTTTGGTGCTTCACAGAGAAACCGGGGAGCAAAGTAGGAAGGTAATTGCAGACCAGTGGCTCAATCTCCAGGCAAGATCTCCAAAGATCCACTTTCTACCTCCACATCCCATCACTCCTTCCTCTTTCTTCGCTGCCATTTATCTTTCCATATTCCCTGTATTTCCACTGAAAACTCCCTCATGCAGGACATGAGCAGCACAGAAAGGGGCCATCACTCAGGCTAGCTCAAGACTCTTCAAGTGGCCTACAGACCCGGGAGCTGCATGTGGCCAAGGAGAGAGCTCAAGAAAAAAATCAATAATTAGTGAGCATGCACATGAATGAGACTTGACTTCCCTGGACTTGCGTCTTATTGCCTTTGGCATTTCTGACTGAAGTTTCCTCCTGCAGTTAGGTAATTGCAAAGGCTCCTTCCAGCATGGCTTCTTTGATGTCTAATAAGAGATCAAAGCTCCTGCTGCAGCTTTGCTTAGTGAAGAAAACATATTTGATAGAATCTCTTCTATCCAGCTGCTTATTTTCATGTAGGAAATAACCCCCTCTGTCAAATTTGATTGACCAAACAGGCTGCCAGATTTAATCATTAGCAAGACACAGACAGCTACATGGTCATGCACATCTTGTTCCTACAGGAAGGCAGCTTAAAAAAAAGAGGGCAGAAGTTGAACTGAACAAAATTAAAATTGTGAACAGCAAAAGAACAGAACTAAGAAGAATCAAGGCCCAGCTGGCAGAGAGACAAGAAAAGAAAAGCTTAATTTTGAGTCACAGCTCTTCTCTTAACCTAAACATAGCTTTGACTCTATTAAACAGTTCATTCACCCAGAAGGTCCAGGGATGGGGAACCGATACAATGCAGCAGATTAGAGGTAAAGTGCTGCTTTGAAGGACTTCTAGCACTTCACAAAGGTAACAAAGCAACATATTAAAATGACTACATCCTAGACGAGGAGCCTCTTATTCACAGCAAAGAGTTTCTCAGAAAGCCAAGTTTGTACAGAGCTCTTTAGAACACATTATCTCTCACCTTGGCCCCTTACTGCAGTTTGGAACTCCACAGGAAACCACTAAAACAGCCTTAACCAGGACTTCTCTGGATCACACAGGCTTCATCTTTTCCGAGGTGGGGGAATTTTTTCTGTGCAGAGGACACAAGACCTAGACTCTACTTAAACACTTTTCTTTGGATGCTTAAGTTAACCCTAAGTTTTGCCTAAACCCTCCACTTGATTTCTGTAGGGTTTATTTTTCACCTTATTCCATAACCTAATTCCATAGGATCAGAAAGGTAGCTGTGAATAACATGCTTAGTTTGGGCTCAACCCGGCAAGCTGTGCTGCTGCAAAACTGCAGAAGACTTTAAGAACACTTTATTCAATAAAAATCTTGGACCGAAAAATAGGGAAGAAAATAAAGATAGGAATTTACCCAGCTTTCTCACAGTGGTCTCAATTTTACGGCATTTTGCACTATACTTCTTAAGAAGTGGGAGCCAAGCTAGATGCAGCTCCCCAAGTACCCATTACCAAGCCTGAACCGATTTCAAGTCAGTGAGATGAGGGCTGAGCAGATCTGTCCCAGTAAGTGATGCCAGAATGCATCATTAGAGCTGGCACTAAAATCCAGGAGCCTTGCCTTTCTTTCACCAGGAAAGATTCAGGTTGCACAGCACATCCTAGACCCTGGGCTATCCAGGAATACCACAGTAAAACAAACTGGTTTGACTCAATTAGAAGGATGTTAGTTTAATGCAAGTAATTTGGTTCCCAAGGTTTTTGATTCTGTTAAATGAAGAATCAAATTGATAGCATGCTGCATTCAATGGAAAGTACGTGCAGGCAGGCAGTACTGTTTCTGCAGGCAGCTGTGGTGGAGAGCAGGGATCCACAGAGATGAGACGCTGTGTGCCTGTGCTCTATGCCCGGCAGCAGTGCAAGGGCAGAACTATGAATGTGTTGCACTGCAGGTGAGAAAATCCAATCATCTTCCTTGCCCCCATCTATCTTTGTTTCTTCTTCTTCTTCTTTAAGGTTAGGGTTATACAATGAAAAATACCAGCACTCAAAGTAATGTAGGAACATTTGCATTATTTTGATTGCATCATTTTAGGCCAGGTCCTCTATTAGAGTACATCTGAGCAAATCTATTTGAGATCCATTTCCTGATTTATATCAACTGAGGATGTGGGCTCCCAAGGGTCCATAAAGCCAAATGAAAAGTCAAAGACTCTTTTACTGCTCTGTCTCTGTTTAGGATTCAACCACGCTGCTTTGTGTTACTAGCACGTCTGGAAATGCTGGTAGATGGTAGAAAGGATGCTGCCTTTCCTACATGTGTATGGGACCCACAGACAGAGGCTGGAATGGCATCTGCTGCTGAGATATTGCCAATGTCCCAGAGCTCATGCAGGATCTGTACAGTTTTTCATTTAGGATTATTTGCTTACTCTTATCCTAATGAATTTCACTGCAGCATAAGTACTACACCTATCTACATGGTGACCTTAAAGAAACCACCACCAATAACAAAAAAAACCTGAACATTGAACAACAACAAAGAAAGCAAGACATCAAACCAGAAACAACAACAAAAACCTTTCCTCTTCTAAAAAGCACTACAATGCAGAGCCCGTTTCAGTTGTTTTAGGAGAGTTATGCAGAGATGAATATGGTCTTGCTGAGGTGAAGGCTCCAGCTTCCAGATGCACAGCTGCCAGCAGATGTACTGCTGCAGAGCCCAAGAGGGCGGGCAGTGCATCAACTATTAATCAAGTCCTGTAATTAGGCCACAAAGCATGTAGTTTGGGGAAAGACAGATAACAAAAGAGGAATACTTGCCTAAAATGATCTCCAGAAAAACACTTTAGCCTTTTTTTTTTTCCCCTTCCATTTGGAAAACCCGCCTGTGCAAGAAAACCACTCCTCAGATAATCAAACAGAAGGCAGGCTGTCTCTCCCCATCCCCTTTCCACCTCTTGCACGCACCAGGAACACCTCCACGCGGCAACAGGGTGCAAAACCTGCCTGGCAGGTCTCCCTGTTCCAGTCTGCTCTGCCTCCACAGGCAGAGAAACAAGCAGCGGGATTGGCAGCAAATTCTCCATAGCAGGAAGCACCAGCCACACAGAGGGCAATAAAACCCAAGGTAGTCCGGGGCAACGAGATGCTGAGCCCTGCCTGGGAACTACTTACATTCAGCTTTGGCACAGATGAGGCAGGCAGTGGTGCAGTTGAAGAAGTTGAGGATTCCTGCCACAGCCACGCTGATATCGGTGTTGCTGGGGTGGAGGTTCAAGGTGGTGAAGCGCTGGAATTGCAGCTTGAGGAACTCCTCTGGAGCCACTTTGAAATGAGGAACCTAAGCGGGGAGGAGGGAAAAGAAAATATAATCAAAGAGGAAAGAGAAATAAAAACAAGTAAATCTACCAGAAAGAACCTTTGGTGTGAAATGCTCAGTAGGCAGAAAGTGAAATATTCCAATAAAACTACAGAAAAATCACCAGAGCGAGGAAGGGAGGGTGGGATTTGTGCAATGGCAAAGGAAAATAATTATCACAGCAACAAGAAGCCCAGAAAAGAAGTGGATCAGGAAGAGTCTTGCTGAGCCACTCAGAGCAAGGCAACAGGGGATGTGATTACTGCACAGGAAGCCATTTCGGATGAGTTCAACGTAATTAGCTCGGGAACTAATTGTAACCAGCCCCACACTTGATTTTGGGCTTGTTGCCTCGGTAAATGCCGAGGATGCTTTGCAGGCAGGCAGTTACAAAGCCTGTTTTGGAGACCCCCGCATCGTTGCTCTTGGGATCCCAGCTAGATAGATGACGTGCTGCAAATCCGCCCGTACCAGGAGTACCAACACGCCGTCAGATAATTAGAAGAGATGAAGGGAACAACAAGATGACCCCACACTGGTAAGGCTCGGGAGACCGAGAAACAGATGCGGCAGCCAGAAGCCTTGGGTTTTTCTTTGTTTTTGATCAGAAGTGAGGAAACAGGTGGCCATAAGGTAGGCAAACTCCAGTGGGACCATAAATGCAAGTCCTAATAATACGGTGCTTACCATTAATAAATTAGAGCAGGCAGCAGGAGTGGGATGCTGTTTCCCAGGGAATACAGCCCAGGGAAAGCAGAGGAGATGGTGAGGGACCGCCGGAGGACTTCCTCCAGGACAGCTCTGCTGCACACCTGGGCACACAGGAGCCGGCGGGCAAGGAGATCAAGCAAAAAGTACGGAGAGTTGGCCAAACAAGAAAAAGGAATATTGTTTTCCTTTTGCTGAGGGAATTATTTGGAAGAAATAGCAGACAGCGAAAGGGAAACATCTGCTTCTGCTTCATTAAGTAGTGTCGAGTCCTCTCCTCTTCCATCATCAGTCCGTGTGCAAGCTCTCAGCCCATGCCTCCCATCTCTCCCCTCTTGTGAAATGCTGTTAGCAAGTGGTGACGGCTGCTTTATTGACAGCATAAGCTGCTTGGTTAGTAATAGGAAATTTAAGGAGCAATAAGCTGCTATCTGCCTTGATTTCACTCTGCAGTGCTCACTTGGAGCTCTGTTAGCAAGGGAGCAGATTCCTTTAAAGCGGTCAGGGCAGCTACAGTGCAAGCCTGTGGATTATCCTCAAAGCCGGATGCAGATGGTGGCTTGCAGTAACGACTGCTAACAGAGCAAAGAGAATCCTTGGACCAGCTCAGGAGATACATGTTGGCTTCCAAGTTTTGCCACATGCTCCTTGTGAATCTCAGGCCAGTTGCTCCATCCTCCCACATCTCAGTCAAAAAAATGTGGATACTCTTTAAGTGATGGATGTCTGCAAGTACAATGTCTCTGCCTGTGTTGCTGTATAACCTTTAACTCAATGGCACCATGTGATGCTCCTGTGACATAAATCACGGGGAGTTACTGCGGGTTTACGCCACTAGGAGGGTGGACGGGATCAAGCTGGAGAATAAAATACCCAAAAAGTGCACTAAAATTCACCTTTCATTTCTGAAAAAAAAATGAAGAGACAGATGAGCTCAGACTGCATATGAATTTCAGGGGAAACATACTTGCAATCTGTTACCGCAGAGTCGTCTCTGCCTGGGATGGAGCGCCTGTCTGGGACATTTAACAGGAGAAAGCACAACAAAATACACTCAAGAGACCCATCCTGCTATAGCCGAGAGCACTAGGTCTAAAAGATCTCTTCCATCTCTTTAACACTTGCGATTCTCAGGGAGCAAAGAACAGCACTCATTTGTGAATGCAAGCTATTTACAGCACTCACTTGCAGACACTCCCCCTGCTCAGAGGCTTCAGAGAGTCCGCTAAATGGCTGAGAGATGTTATCTGGCTTTAAAAGGATGAAGTATGAGAAAAGAACTCAATTTCTTTTTCCCAGAGCAGAGCTAGATCAGTGCAAGATGGTTCAAGGCTTATAAAATATTAAATCAGGCACACAGTCGGACACAGATAAAAAGAGTTTGCTGTGATGGAGTAGCAGCAGGCGGGAAAGGGAGTGTCACTTTCCACAGGGGCTGCACACAAGGTCATGTCACAGCCAGGAACTATCAAAGGCAGTTCAAGGACTTGGGTACCCACCATGAGAGGAGAAGACAACAGAGAATCATCCCCATGTGGGACGTTTCCACTTACCTCTTTCTCCCCGCAGATATTGCTGATGATAGAGCTCGACGCTGGACTTGAGGAAGGTCCTAGGACGCCTACCACCCCTTTGGGCAGGATCTGGCACACTGCGGGCACCGGAGAGAGGAGGCACACGTTAGATGAGATGCCTTTATCCTCAGTTTCCCATTGGCAATGCTGCCTACACTATCTGCCTTGCACAAAGGTCACTTGGTGTCATCTCCTCCTTCACACAAACTGTTGTCACTTGGCCTACGTCCATCACCTCTCTACCTTTCCCCTCCAAATCCCACCTGAGTTCAACTCCAAGCCCCCAAATCCTGTCTTTGACTCTGAACTAGCTCCCACACTTTTAAAATATCCCTCTTTAGCCCAAAAGGCTTTGCTTCAGGAACAATTATTAAGTGCAGTTTATGGAAGATACTAAACACAGCAGTGACCTAGCTTTAAAGTATCATATCACAGGAAACAAACTCAAATGATTTTTTTCACTTTACCCTCTGCAGAGCTTAGTGGTAATAACAAGGATTGCATTACTGCACTATTGTTTTTCTTCTCTTTTTTTTTTTTTTCCCCTCTCCCCTGCCCTGGCAGTAGTTAATCTTCTGGCTCCATGCCACCAAGGTTAGTAGAACAATAAAAAGACCCTGACAAAATGAAGAAGTTAAATCTCTCCCCACAAGCTTTGCGGCTGAAACTGCAATCTTTTTTGTTCCTTTAATTCACAGCACAAATTTAGCCAAATGGCACTCCAAGGATTACCCCAGCTGGTGCCACCTCCATGATGCAACTCCAATCAGCCATATGGCTCAGAAATGTTCCTCCAGAACCGATTGCCTGTACAAAGCCTCACAGACAGAGGTGAGAGCCTCTGAACTCCAGGACTCTGCAAGGGTCATTTGGATTATTGTTTATTTGGGAAGATCAGGCCACCTGCCCAACTCAGTGCTGCCAACACACATGAGTTCTTCCTAACTGCACCACGGAAGCCACAGCAACCACATATACACACAGCCACAGTCCTTACTTTAGCTCTTTGGCTTATTTGTCAGACAAGCTTTAGCCATGATTGTAATAACGTTATCTAGATACAACGGCTGGGAAAAGAAACCAGAAAAATCCATATCAGGACTTATTTTTTTGCTGTGAGGGTAAATTAATCATCAAAACGGTCACAACTACAGGACATGGTAGATTTTCTATCAACAAGATGTTTTTAAATCAAGGCTGCACATCAAATGAGAGCACACCGTGCTTTTATTTATTTATTTAATACTGTGAGCTACGGGATTCAATGTAATATTCAGCAAATGAATGTCTAGAGCACCTTTTCTGCACCAGATCCAATCAGATGAGCATTTCTGGTCCAGGACTCAGTAAAGCCTCTATAGTTTAGTGGCTTAGAACATGAGACCAAACGCTAAAGACTCAGTTTGTGACTCTGGGGAACTGATTTTACTTCTCTACCTGAGTAACAGGGCAGAAATAAGAAGGATGCTTACACAATTAATGGTGAAATTTCAGTTGCTCTCACATGCAGACTGTCTTGTTCAATAACTCCATGGGTAGGAGCTTTTGAAATATACATTTAGCACAAGCAAGGCATACAAAATTAATCCATGAATCCTCTGCCTCAGGTCCAATTCCACAACTGCTTCTCCCTTGTCATTTTCCTCACTACAAACCTAGAGGAGCTGCTCTTGGAGGTCAGCAAAACTCAATGATCTCTCCCCAAGGCCTGGACTTCTGAATTTCACCTTTCTGCTTGGAAAGGTGATGGAGACTTTCTGATGAGCAAGAGCTAAGAACATACCGTATGTCTACTATCATTTTCTGCATGAGACTACCAGAGAATCAGGCTGAAAAAGAACTACTAAGCTCTCTGTATTAGCAGGCCCCTAGGTATACTAATATCCCAAACTTCTTATAGAAAGTGCCAGTGATATATGCAAACATCTTCTGTGGGCTTTTTCTTCCTTCCACGCTCTCACCCCGCACCATCTCAGCCTGTTACAGCACTTGAGTAATATTCCTCTGCAGCCTCTTCAAAGGAATCCAGCACTTGCTTTTTCTCTGTGCTTCAAAGAATTTACTGGCACTTACACCTCTTCAGCAGTTCTTTTTAAGCAAGAGTCCCAGCAATTTGAAAACTCTACACTCTAATGCAGCAGCACTTGTCAGGCCCTCCAGGCTGCAGTGAACCCCTGTGCTTCCTGCATTCAGCATCAAGGAGCAAGGTGCTGCTAAAGGTCCTGTTTATCCACAGGACACAGAGGCAAAAGTCCTGGGGGAAATTTTGCTGTGCACGCAGGATAGAGTTTGGCAGACACCTTTCCTCTGTCTCCGCTAGCTGAGAACAAAACGTGGGTTAAGTAGTCATAGCAACAGAGTTGTAACAACTGTCAGAGAAAAGAGAAACAGCTCATCACTCCAAGGGTGAAACCTCCAGTGGAAATGAGGAGAATGAATGGAAACGAAGCAGAGATGCCCGAGGCAGAGGCTTAGACCATGGTGGTAGAGCTCCTCTTGTAATCCAAACACATTTCCTATTGCAGAACATTACCTAACGCTGTTGGCATCAACAGGGAGAAGAGGTTTCACCCTGTTAGCATCCTGCACTGTGGATTCACACAAGCGCTTGCAGCAATGTCAGCCTCGAAACAAAAAATCATCCCCTATAATACGTACGGACACTTCTGTGGCACCATCCTGCAGACAGCATCAACTAACCTGAAAACCATAGGTACTGGTGGTACCCGTGCCATGGAAATTTGTTCCTATTTCAACATACGGAAGCCATATGAACAGTACATTGTGCATATGGGATTTGCTCCCTGTTCAGCTCTGCAAGCATTCACCCGAGCTCCCCCTGTACAAAGCAGGGCTGAGAGTGCTCCAAGGAGAGCATCCCCAACCAGCACAAACCCCAGCATCTCCCTTGCTGCACACAGCTACCAGGTACAAGAGCTTAAAGCAGCGAGCAAAGACCATTCCTGTCTCTAACTGAAAATAAATGAGCAGGGAAGGTATGCAACTACCTGAACATTTCTATAACTGCAAAACATACCAGAGGACCCTGAAGGATAGGGAACGGTCAGGACTCAGTTCTTGTACTAAAACTGCCAAATGCATGAACAGAAGGTGCAGGGGACACGCAGGTACCATCCCATTTGAGCTAGCAGTCACTAAACACACAGATCAGGCTCTTTGAAATGTTTGCATGAATCAGTGTAAATTAAACCTCCTCTGACTGCTCACCCTAACTGCTGGCCTGCCCTTAGATGTTTGGATTAGCCACAGAAAGCATCTTCCTAGACTCATAAGCGCAAAGCGGTCAGAGACAGAGTGATAAATGGGAAAATCCACCCCTCCCTGGATCTCAAAGGGAATGAGGTGTTTTAGATAAAGACATGATTAAACAAGCCACTTTGGATCTCTGTAAAAGGAGCTGAAACATCAAATACACAGAGAAAACAGACTTTGCTTACAAAGGCAAAACACCTCTCTCCATATCCTTTCACCAGCAACTTATTTCAAAACACAGTAATTTACAGATGTTGCTTACAGGAACAGTCAGTGTTTGTCTACCTGCATATATAAAGCTGAAATAGCAAATCATGCATGACTGTGATTAAGATCAACTCATTTTTTACCGCCTGTAGAAACTGAGTTTTATGCACCCATAACACTTAAATGTCTGAGTCAGGACGGGGAAAAAAAGTGAGGGGAGGGAAAATAGCTCAACACTAAAACAAAAACTAACTCACAAAGAGTACTTTTCTGAAAGCATTAACTGTATATGAAAAACCACCGATGAGACGCGACAACATTCCTTGCATCATTCAGCTAAACATACTAGCTCTGATACTTAAGAATGATTCAGAGAGCATGAAATTTGAGAACAGCATTAAACAGATAGCAGCTTTGCAGTCACAAGTTAAAACACCTAAACTACTTTTATTAATATTACGTGTGATAACAAGCATCAGTGCTATGTTAAAGCCAACAAGACAGCCATTTGAAAACGATGATAGCCTTGAAATTTAAGTTAAGGATCTGATTCTCCTTTGCTATCAATATAAATGAAGTATAACTTTAGTGACATTAATAGCTGAGCCATGCAAAATCCAGATTTTTCTTTTCATGAGAAATACTTCAAGACATTTTTCCCTCTGGAGAAAAGACAAATAGCATATTGCAAAACTTTGTGTGAAATCTCACTTCAGCAAAATCAAAACATTTTGCTCCAAATTCTAACTTTTTATATTCAGCAAGTCAAAGTAGACAAAACAAAGTAAATCACCAAGTGAAAATTCAAAATGGAAGATGACTCTCATTTATCTCATTTCCATTTTCTCCCAAGACACCACATTTGTTGAGATCAACACATCCTTGCAAAATACTTCCTTCTCAAATCAGTATTATATTTCCAAAAAGAAATAATTCTGAGCAACATTGCTTGGGCACAAGCAGCAAAGAAATTCATCTCAAGATCTTTACCAAAACCCTGGGGTCATTTTGCAATGTGGCCAGTTTCCTGAAAGAAGGTAAAACAGCAGAAACAGGGCAACATAAAGAAGATTTGTGAGAAAGGAAAAAAGAACGAAACTAAAAATGTTGCTATCATTTCTTTCAAGGCTGAAGACAAAAGGATAAAGCAAACAAAAGCAACAAATTGGTCACTCTCTAGGAGGTTTACTTGGAGATCTGTGATGATATGGAGGGGAAAAGCCAGAATGGACCTGGAGGCACTCACACCGGCTTCTCCCATGCCTTTTGCCTAGGACAAGTGACCTGGCCACTGCAACTGGATGTACTCCCTGGCTGTGCCCACTGAGAAGGAAACAGTATGGACACAATCCTGGGCTAACGGACAGAGCAAACAAAGTGGGAGATGCAAGGGATCCTAAAGGCAGAGGGAGAGATGTCGTTTTAAATGCTCCCCGTGAAGCTGCACACTGTGATTTTCATTTAACCACCTCACAGGCGACGTCTCTATAAATAGACACGCAGGTACTTGCTAATCGAACACTTCTATTACCGGCACACGCACTAATTTGGGAAAGGCAGCAGCACGCTGAGCCCCGCTCCTGAGCGGTGCTGAGTGCCAGGGTGCCCATTCGGCCTGCCAGGCATGCAGGTACTCAGCACTGTGCAGAATTGGGGCAAAAGTTACGTAAAAATACAAGAACCCAGCCCCATTTATAAACATCGCCTCCACTTTACGGCATTCTGCAGATTACACAGGCTTACACAACCAAAGCCACAGGGAAACTAATCTAAAACTGCTCTTGTTTGAAATGGTTTCTGCAATGTTTTCAAAGCAACTTTTTTAAAAAAAACTAATCATCCTCTTCAGAACTCTAAAGGTTGTCTTAAATGTTATTCTAAAGGAATATTATTCTATTGCAAAGGGTTTTTCCTACTCACGTATAGAAGCTATGGCTCCTGAGAGATTGCAAGACACTGACAATTGAGTTTTCTTATTCAGAAGCACATGGATTGACATATTGGGCATATGAAGGAACACCTATACTGGAAATCTGTTTGCACTGAAGGCATCAAACGACACAGAATGTATATGGCTCTTTCAAAAATAGCTCACTTTAACGCACACCGTTTTAAACACGACTTGAAAATTCCACTTCACTCATAAAATAATATAACCACACTGAACTCGCCCACGGCGTCTCTCACCTGCAGCCCATGAAGCTCTGCCCAGGGAAGCAACATCTCCTCCTCACCTCATTTTATGGATGCACACCTTGGAGGAGGGTGCTCATGCCAAGTCTCCAGACCAAACAGTGACAAAACCTCCTCTGGGATCAAGATGCCCACAGTCCCGGCTCACTGCAGGATGCCACACTGATAGCTTGGACCAAAAGTGCTGTTTTTAGCCTGTGCATTCCCATGTGTATGAAAAAGAGTGTTGATGGACTGGCAACCCCAAGGAGCTCGAGGAAGCCGCGTGCACATGGGAGGACTTACTGGTTTCTGCTGTCTCATACTCGCTGTCGCGCAGCAGCTCGAAGATGTCCACCTCCACCTTGGCCTTGCCCGCTCTCTCCGGCGCGCGGTTGATACGGTTCTTCGCCAGGGTGATGGACAGCCTCTCGCCCCGGCTGCACTCCATGGGGTCATCCAGCACGGCGGCTGCGGACAGCAGGGCACAAACAAGAGCCATCAGGTTGGGGCAGAGCCCCCTAGTTCCCACTACCCTTCCGGTGGTGCCAGCACACCTGCTCCTGAGGGAGTTTTTAGTAGTGCATGGTGCATCAATCCCACACGTGACCTCTCCATCTGCTTTGCCCACCACCAGGCTCGCCAGACGTGTGGGTGGCCAGTGCTCTGCTGCGTTACCTGCCAGCTCGCAGGGGCAGAGCTCAAGGCAGCAGCCCCAAGCTGGGCAATGGGCTGGCCATGGCGTGTGCAAACAGCATCCCCAAACCGTCCGTCCGCCCACTCCCACCAGCGCTGGCAGAGGGCCACCGCAGCCCAGCAGCTCTCCGAGTGGGAGTATTTCAGGAAGCACGTGGGCAGCGGTGGG
>JAVCKT010021116.1:14345-28292 GCA_032273925.1 Rhynchotus rufescens
TGATACTCGTATGGCTGGCGAGTTTGCATACTCTAATACAGAGGTGTTCAAAGGAACAATCCGAAGCTCCCAATTTTTCTTTTTTTGCTTCATTTTGTACAAAATAGTACAAATAGTACAAATATATCTAGAGATATATTTGAGCGAACAACAAACTCATGTACCCCATGTACCATGCAGGCACCATCGACATTCATGCATCACAGTTTGGGAACCTCCAAATCGTTGGGGGAGTTTGGTTTGCTCTATGCTGTGTGTTTTGTTGCTGCCACCCAATGGTCTGATAACATAATGCAATGCTGGAAAACAACTATATGTCAGGGTGGCCAAATATTTTGCTAGCTTTCCCATCAGGGCAATAGGGTTTTGACTATTGAGGCAGCTGGCAGGGTTAGAATGAGGTAACTTCCATGTACTCTGCACTGAAGCAGAGTTCAAGCATGTTGACAAGAGTTCTTCAGCAACTGCTGCTGTGCAGTTCAGTTGTTAACCTGCTATTTTTTCTGCTTTACATTTCCTTTGGGGATATGCTGTAAATTATGTTAGCTTGTGTGAATGGAGGGAATAGGGCTGCAGGATTAAAGCCATTGTATTTATAAAGCTGGGAGTGGGAGGAAACATGGTAATAAAACACTGGGCTTTAATATCTGCAGTTTCTTCCTGCCTATCCTAAAGTAATTTTTCAAGTGCTATGTTTCCTTCAATACCAAAGTAATCTCTTGTTTACAAACGTTGACATAGACTTAAAAGATGATTTATCACTGTATGCTTTTCATTTTGTCTTGTTTCTCATGCGGCACAACAGAAAAATTCACTGTAAGTGAACCTGAAATTACTTATTGTGCTGTTTTTGCCTGTAATTTTTAGTGTGTTTTTCAGTGTGTAGTGTTTTCTGTTTGAGTTGCATGTGAAAAAAGTAGATTTTGCTGTATCTGTTTTTGTTTGATATTATGCTCTACCTGTTTGGTCATGATGGCCTTACTTAAACTTTTGCTATGTCAACTAAACAACATATTCGTGGCTGCAGTTAAATTCTGGAAAAAAAAAGCTTTTTTGCAAGCTGCAGCTTTGCTGTATCATAGTAATGCCTGACAGCATCATGGTAGGTAAGATCTGTATGTTTCTGATTTGTTTTTTAGGAGTGTGGACACTTTTATTAGTGCATTTTGAGCTCCATACAGTATTTGTAGTGTCAGAGCTTATGAAACATGATTATTTAATTACTATTTAATTATTTAGATTTATGTAAGTACTTTTTCACTAGTGAAATCTTGGAACTGAACCTGAGTATATCTGTGAAATTCATTTGTTCAACTAATAACATCTCAGAATATTATTCTGATCAGGCCTGTCATATTTCTCCAATTTTAGCACCCTGTATTCAGATTTTTTTTTTCACTGATTGTGTTATTTAAGGAATAATGTGAAAGGCGGTTGTGTATTTCATTAACATTTATTTTCAAGCAATGCTTTAACTTCCACTATGACTGTATCCATAACCTGTGGCAGATACTGCTCTACACTTAATCCAAAATCCAGTGTCAAAATTCTTGCTGATGACCACTTTTGCCTGCTGGTTTTTCAAGTGAAGGGCATGTTCTCCTGTTTGCATCTCCCTCAAACTCAGTGGCACTGTCAGCAGCTACCAGAGGCTTCCAGGGCCTGCAGGCAGCAGGCAGATCTCCATGAAGCCACAGCATACCTGTAACAGGCTGAGTTTTTGTGACTGGTTACGTTGGTGCTTCAGGTCTCTTTATCCTTGCATGCCTGCTGGAAACTTGAACTTCAATGGAGAGAGCCCGTGAGGTCTGCAGCCTCCTGAGGGCAGCCTCCTCTGTGGCCTCCTCACCTGCACAAAGTGTAGGGAGCACCCAGAGGCTGGTCTGCAAACAGATGCTGCCCCGGGGAAACTTGTGGAAAAGAGGGAAAAAATAGAGAAGCCCTTTGTTGTAAAAATACATATTTTCATGAATTTCAGCCTCTTCCTAGTAACATAAAATGACTGGGAAGCTGTGGCATGCTCAGGAGTGCCAGTGCAGGGTGCTGCACTGCTCAGCTGCACTAGCTCTGGTTCTCCATGGGTGCTGCTGATGGTCCCCGTGGAGGTGAGCTCACCACATTGGAAGCTCTTACAAAATCAAAATGAAAAAGCCCGCTTTATGCAAAAGATACAGAGGAGAAAGTGCCTAAAATAAAGTGTCTTTGCTTCTGTGGGTTAGGTAGGACGTAGCTCTCACCTGACTTGGGTCTGAAATGCTGATTGGGATGTGCCTAGTCTGCAGATAAATTCCCTAGATAGCTGAAGAGGGCCAAATTTTTTATTGAATTTGGAGGAGAGCTCCGTAGATCAGCTTGTTATTACAAAAGGCTGCAGAACTGGCTCCTCTCTGCAGTTTTCCTGGAATCTTAGCTCCCACGTAGTCCCTGTGACTTGTGCCTGTTGGCTGTGATTTGGTGCTGTTAGAGCCCTGCTCCGGGGAACGCGCCGGGGGTAGCGGGGGCTCCGTGGCGCCGTGTCCTGCACGTGTCCTGAAGTACCTCTGTTGTGTAAGTAGCAGTGTGGTGGATTCGATACCCTTGAGACACTGTACAGTGGAGGTTAATGAAGTGTCGTTGGCTTTGGTTAGGACGTGGTTCACTCTGGCTCGGTGGTAGGAAGTTGCAGACGTCGGGCAGACCTTGTCTCTCGCGTGAGGAACGTTCCTGATGCTCCAGTGTGATGTGCTACAGCTTGAAGTGCCTCCTGCCGTCTGTTCTCATTTTCTAAGCATGGGTAGAAGGGAAATGTTTTATATTCTTTTCCCCAAATTTCATAGAGGCTTCCCCAGGTGCTAGTTTTCTGCTTTGAGTACTGCAATTCAGTCTTAAATGAAAGATATTAACTCGTGAAGAAACTGTGCTTAATTAAGTCAGCTAAATAGTTCCATCTAGGGTGCAAAAGAAACAAAATTTCAGGTTACTGACTTTCACTGACATATGCAATTCTGCATACATGAAGTCTGCATAAGCACTTCGGCAATTCTGAAGTATTATTATTTGTGCATGTAGCTGGAAGGATTTTTACCTGCAGTATGTACTTGCTGGTGCAAAATTCAAGGTATAATGGCCTTTCATTGATACACTGACCATATGCAAGTTGTAGTTGGGTCACTTCTGCTGCTGGTGTTGCTGACTGGAAAAATCTGAAGAGGAACTTTTGCCTTTCTTCCTTCTACCTGCCCCCAGTCATTTTCCAAAGCCATTCCTGGGAAGCTGGAACCAGAAAACTGCTGCTTTTCCACGTGCCTCAGACTCTAAATGGAATTTCTGTTATGCTATGGTTTAATAAATAGTGTGCTTTGAGATTTCGTATTTAAAAACAAACAAGAACAAAACAAAATCTTAGATTGTGTTATCTGATAGGTCCTTAAAAGAATTAGTCTGTGTTTATTTCCAATCTATTGTATATTCAGTAGGTAAAATCTTAAAGTTCAGGACATCGTGTGTATGTATGCTGAGTTAATGTAAGTATTCCTCCAGGAGAGATTATTCCACCACAAAAGCTCTGTAATAACAATGAAATGGATTTATACTTAAGTCTTGTTCTAGAGAAATTACCCACAAACTTCCTTCCTTAATTCTCCTATAGAAAACCCCCAGGTCTGTTTCCTAGGATTTTTTTTCCCTTGCAGTTACGTTAAAAGGAATGAACTGTGCTTGTGTCCGCTGTCTTGGGGGTAGTTGGGGTAACTGATGCCTTTCTTAGATACCCCGTAGCCCTTGAGCTGATGTTGTCTTCCCCTTTCCTCCCCGGCAGCTGTAACTCTGCGAGGAGACAGCGGCCGGAGATCGGAGAGGAGAGCCAGGCGAGTTTCAGCATGTCTCTCAGATCATTCACTGGCTAGTGACAGTGGCGTGTTTGAAGCTTTAAGCAAAAGGTCAGGTGTATAAATCCACAGTAAGCTGGAAATATTCCTGTTCTGCCACGCAGTCTGAAAGAATTCGCTGTAAATTTCTGAATACATTTTTTTAAAAATTGCTGTTTTACTAACGGGAGAATATTGGGTTGCATGTTGCAGAAGAACAAGAAATGAACGTGCAGGTCGGCTGGCATCTTCACAAGTGCCAAGTGCCCTTCACTTCATTATCTCTACAGTCTCAACGCCCAATATTTTCCCCTTGAAAGATAATTTTCCCCTTGAAAGATAGTTTTCCCATCTTAATAGACATAAATCATAAATTTTATTTCAATGCCAATAATAAAAATACAATTCCACAGAGTATGACTTAAGAGTTCTGAGCAGCAAAAAATAAAGGTATAACAGAAAGGAAGATGTCAAGTACTGAAAATCTAAAAATGTGTGGCTCAACCAAGTGATTGAGGGAAGGGATAAAGATGCATAATTTTATTTAATTTTTTTAACACAATGAAGAGCAGAGATAAAGACTTGAAGATGCTGTGAAAAAATGGAAAACAAAAATTAAATATCTCCAAAAGTTTTATTCTGAAAACTTTTTCTGTTTTAATTTGTGAATTAGTTTTTCTGTTCTGTGTGTTTTAACTAGATATCTCAGCCCCTCCTGATAATATTGCCACATAGTTGCTTATATTGGCTATATATATATATATATATATGTATAGCAATATAATATTGGCAAAATAAATGCTCATTTCATTATGTCTTAACAACTTAGGTCAGCATGTAGTTTACAGTGCTTTTATATTCTTGCAGGAATGAAGACATGGAAGAGCCTGTCTATGGTGATGTGGCCAGTAACGAAGAACCGCAAATCCATGTTGGATTTCTGTGAGTAATGTTGCTGTTCCTGCTCCGTAGCCATCACAGCGGGCATTGCTCTCTAGGATGCCTACACTTCTTAACCTTTTAATAAACTTGACCGCAGTGGACAGTTTTAAGGAGTTCTGAACTGAAAGCCTGGCTTTAAGGCCTTGGACATGAGGCAGGTCCCATACTGCTGTCTGCAGGGGCTGAAGCCTCGAGCGTTGCTCAGTGCCCTCCTGATGCTGCCTGGCAGAAGGGCTCGTGCTGCTGCTTTTGGGAGCTCTTCACTCGTGCAGGGCGTTTCTCTGAGTGTGGGTACAGGGCTGCCTCTCGCTGTGTCGGATATGACTGCTTGTGCCATAAGAAGCAGGATTATCTTGGGAAGGCCTCAGGGGAAGGAGGCAACGGGAGCCTCCCAAATCCATCTGGGGAAGCCTGCGCTTAGGGCCTGCTCTGGGAGCAGTGGGAGCAGCGCGGGTGAGGGCAGCGCCTCCCACAGCTCTCCCGGGAGCAGCTTCCAGCTGCCCAAAGCTGGCTGCCTCCGAACCTCAGCCAAGTTTGCTGGTTCCATTTCAAAACTCATGCTGGTTGATGGTAAAGGAATGATTTCTTCTTGTTGTTGTCATTAAGTGGCAAAAAAATGTGTAAATGGAGAGATTAGACAGACATGCACGTACACATCTGTACACACAGATAGATCCATACACATATGTCCACACACACACAGTATCTGACTGAAAGAAGGGATGTGTTTTATAAAACCTTTTCACACTCAAGGGTCATGATTTACAAACAGGGAACAACATTCTTTTTTTTTTTTTTAACTAGAATAGTTTTTAATATTTTTAGTCCTGTTAACTTCCTTGCTTTGTGTAAGGTAATATGCTCCTGGGTCTGTTAGTGGAGTACAGTATCCGTAGCCGCTTTTGATTTAAACTGATTTGTCTGAGAGATTTGTTTGGCTGCAAAAGATACTTTTACAGTCTCAGAATCTTTCTGCTCTTTTATTGCCATCTCTTAGGCAAAGTGTTGATATTCGATGACTAACACAGGATATTTATTTTGCAGTCATGACAGTGGAAGCGAATGTCTCCTAGTCCATGTCTTACAGCTGAAGAACTTTACCAGCCTTGTCGTTAAAGAAAACTGCAAAATGTAAGCTGAAATTTCACCCAGAGCCTGATGATCACTGGTTTTATGAGACTGTCTCAAATATCATGAATGTGTTAGCTTCCATGGAATTAGCCATTTCTTGAGCAGATGACAATATTTCTTGATGAGCATTAGGGCAGGGAGCGATATTCTGGACACAAAATGTTACTGTTTTGGAAACTGATGTCTAAATAGTTAATGGATATATTTTCTACTCGCTTGTGTTATTACAGCATGGTTATTCTTCCATCAACCCATGCCTTCTGGTCAAAAGCTATCTGCAGTATTTGTGTTATTCCAAATATATTATTTCCTGTACAACTCCATTCAAGCTTATCTCTGACATGTCCCAGAATAATAGAGCAATTTTCTCAAATTTCTAAGGTGCCACTTCATATTGATCAGCAAGAGAGATGCTTAGATGCTTTGCCTTTTGTCTGAAAAACAAACAAGCAAACAAAAAACAGGTCATTGGCAGGCTTTTGTGTCCATTGCAGATCTCCCTGAATATCTATGAAGCATATTTCTAAAATTATTTAAATAGAAAGATTAGCTGTGAATCAGTGCAAAGAATTGGAGTTTTCTTATCCTCTTTCTATACTATTGCTTCCAATTCCACACATTATATTATGCTCGCTCTCTTTACAGGATTAGCTCTTAGACCAGTGCAGGTGCCTGGGGCTCTGCCCTGGCCAGCCCTTCTGCTTGTCCTCTCGCCATTTCTCTGTTCGTCAGCACCATCCTCCCTCCGATGGGAGCACGAGGCTACATGTGGTTATCTAGTCGGCTAGGGTGAGCCTCTGAGCAGGATTGTTCAGCTTGTTCCTGCCAAGTTCGCTTTTTATGTTTCCCGGTTGGGTTTGCAGCCCGGTTGTGTGTCCCTTGCTCATTGCCACAAGGGAAGTTACGACAAGAAATGAGGTAATGCAGGGGCTGCACAAGCAGGCAGGGCGCTCAGGGCCTGGAAGAGTTCAGCTCCACGTAGCTCTGCTGCCTTCTGCCACACGGAAACTGCTTATTTATTCTTATGGAAGGGAATGGAGGCTCAAATGTGGCAATAGCAGGTTTGTAAACTTAGCATTCTCAGACAGCCAGATGAATGCATGGCCTGTAAGCTGCTTTTGCTTTCTTTTGTGCTAAATTTCTCAGGGAAAAAGAAAAACAATATGCTGAGTGGTTGCAAGGAGGAGTGGAGCAGTGACAGTGAGGCTGCAATTCAGTTGCCCAAACATAGGCATCTATCTTAATCTGAAATGTCCCGGTGTGGCCTCGGCCTCCAGCTGCTGCTGCTCCGGAGGGCTGGAGCGCTCCCGTAGGTCCCGTGTCCTGTTTGCCAGCCCCCTGTGGATGCCTCAGAGCATCCCAAGTGGCTCTTGGTGCCTCTGCTTAGGCAGCTGATTTCCATGTTTAGCTTGTATTGCCAAGGCTCATAAATAGTGTTAGGAAAAGCCAGGGTTCCCAAACGGGCTGTGCAGCCTTTCTGTGTGAAGAATGCTGAAATTCCTGTAGCAGAGCTCTGCAAGCCCATCCTCAACGGAGCAGCCACCTTTCTGTGTCTGCCTGGCTTGGTTGTGCAGCCGTGCAGGGCGGCTCTGCTCATCTCAGCTGTGGTGTTTGTCCCTTTGATCCTGCCAGCCACGTGCGGGTGTATTTGCCGCCGCTGGAGGCGGGCACGCCGACCACGTACTGCTCCCGGGCTTTGGAATTCCAGGCGCCGCTGCTCTTCAACGAAGTCTTCCGAATCCCGGCGCATTCAAGTGCTCTCAAATTAAAATCACTGCAGCTGTATATCTGCTCAGTTGACCCTCAGCAGCAAGAGGAGCTGTTGGTAAGTGGTCCCTTTTCCCTAAAAGCTCTGGGGAATGGGGAGCTAAAGTCACTTGAAAAATAATCTTTAAGATTAGAAAGAAGAACTGAAAACATTTTTTTTTCCTTAAGAAGTGCTGCCAGAATTATATATTAAGATATTCAATTAAGGTGGATCGGAGAGATCAGAGTGGATCAGAGTAATTAGCAAAATCAGCAGAAGCTGACAATTGGAGCATTTTGAAGAGTATTATTTGATATCATTGATACATTGCAGAGTCATGTTTAAAATTGCTATTTGCATTGTTTGCTATGGGAGTTAGTATCTAAGGAGTTAATTTATTTAATATATTTCTTACAATTATCTGCTTAGAGGAAGGTTAACACCTACAGATTTTTCAGTCTGCATAGTAAAGAGTAAAAGCAGTCTGCAAAAATGAAGCTCTTCTCTGAAAAGCTCCCTTTTTACAGACACTTGTTGCGCTGTAGTCATGATCCAAGCAGGCTGTTAATGAACTCATCTTTACTTTAGGATGATTAATGTAAATATATTAAAATAAATGTAAACATTTGTAAAATGCTTCAACTTATTGAAGTTGTTTTCTAGTGTAAATATGCTTAAATAAATTTATCAGGGGCTGATGTCCTGGCTGTTTTGCAGTCAGCAGGCTGGTATCTCAGTGAGGGCATTTGAATGGTTTAATGGAATTTTATTAGGTCTGTTGAAATGGTTAATGAGTCCAGGCAGCTCAGTGTCATCCTATACAATGTATACCAGGTGTTTCTTGTAGAAAATACAAGCGTGAGTGCGTGTTTGCTAGCCTGCCTATAAAACTAGACAGCATCTTACATTAACAATGTTTCAGTATTAACAGAAGCAGACCTGAGTGCTTGTCTGCAGGGGGAAGTTTTGTCACTTTTAATACTGCACCTTAACTAAAGACAAAGAGTTTCAAGAATGGCCTGAGTGTGTGGTATGAAATGCTTTGTGCTGTGACAGTCTCTTCTTCTGGGAAGCTAAAAAAAGTGTAAAGCATTTTTAAATGCACAGAAATAATAAGTTAGGGTTGTTTTATTTAAGCTGCTATTTCTAAATTAGCAAAAAAATGATAGGTCTTCATATCATGTTGGCAGGATTCTTTTCTGGCTTTCATAGTTTCAGTGCTGTTTTATTAGAACTATCTTTTTCTGCAGTAGTTATAGCATATTTTAGGATAAGTTAACAGTACCGCTCAAAAAGAGAGCAAATATCATCATGTTTTAAAGGTACGTGTGCTGGCATCTGTATTTAAATATGATGATCATTGTCAGCTTTCTCAGTAACAGTATTTTGTACTGCCTTTACAACTGAATCATTGAATGTAGCTATTTGTTTTGTGAGATCAAAACCAATTTTTACATATGCATTTTAGGTAGGTAATCCATTAGCATGGAAATGAACAGCTTGTAGTGATAGCCAGATAAAGGCAAAAGTGGTAATTAAATGCTAAATAATGCACAATCATATCTTCAGCCAGTAAACTGATTAAAAAATGGCCTGGATTTGTTCACAGCTGGTTTTCATTTATGCCAGCACTGCTTAGATATTGCTTAAGTGAGCACTGTTGGACAAGTAAACTTACTTACATTTGGGAGTACTTGTGGTGGGAAGCTTCCATTAAAGCTTTATCACCTAGATATGGGATGTGTAAGGATGGCTTAAAAAGTGGAAAAGTAGGATTATGGCCCATTTGATTAACCGTGACTAGAGCAGAAAAACATAGTTTTACATGCCCATTTTTTTTTTTCCTTTGGTAAGATGTAAGATGCTTATGAGAATCAGAGGAATGAAGAATATCTCAGTATCACTGATATAATTCTGTCAAATGTAGGTAGATTAACTGGAAGTGATGCTATTGTTTAGTAATGCCAGTGTAAGCAACTTTGAAAAGAGAGTTTTTTTTTTTCTTTGTATGTTTTTTGTAAGATATTAAGAGTTAAGAGCTAGAACTATCACACCAACATCAGTCCTAATGATTTTATATTTCGGTTTTAAAAAAATCTATATTCTGATTTTTTTAGAGGTAACAAGAAGAAAGAAAAATCTGTATTTCTTGCACTTCATAATGCAATTGAAACTAATTTCTGTCTACTTTTAAGAGGGACTTTCTTTAATAGCCAGTTAGGATTAGATTAAGTTATTTTTATGTTTTAAGGCAATCACTCTGTAAGTGGGAGGGCGTCTCATGTTGTGTGTGCTTCTCTTACCCGTGGTCCATATGGTTTATTGTCTGCAGGGCATTGCTCAGATCAGTCTGACTGATTCAGAGAGTTCTGGCGAGATGCAGCTTCACTGGTATTCTGTGCAGATCTTCACTGGTTCCGACCCTCAGAGAGCCAAGAACAAAAATCAGACTGAAGAAAATATTTCTCGCTCTTCTGGAAATGTAACTACAGCTAAAACAGTATGGCTGGGGGGAGAGAAAAAGAAAAAAGTGGCTTATTTACATTACCTGACCTTCTGGGCAGTTACTTGTGATCTTATCACCCAGGTGCTGTTTTGCTTGCCAAGCACACAGAAGGTGATGTCTTAATTCAGCTTTCGTGGTAGGGGTGGGTTACTTACAGAACAATTAAAAGCTAGATCCCATCTGGACAGGTGCTTCAAATACATTGGTGTGTATTTGTATGCACAAGCTGCAGTTTCACTAGCTGATACTCATCAAAAGGTTGTGCCACTGGAAGAGCTTGCCGAGAAAGGCAGTGGAATTGCCATCCATGGAGATTCTGAGCACTTGCCAGGCTGTGGGGCAACTGTGAAGCTGCTCCTACCTTAAGCAGGAGGTTGGACTGCTGACATCTAAAGCTGCCTTCTGGCCCGAATTTCTGGATGGTGCTTCACAGCGTGATAAAGCTCCCATCCCAGAAAGGGTTCTGACTGAGCTCAACTTTTTTAGTTTATCTTGTGAACTGCTATTCAGTATAGCCATAAAGCATTAATTTGCTGCCCTTTCTCTGTTTCAAGTCCCAGTCTTTGAACAATATCTACTTTTTGTCCACTCATTTTCAGGACACATGACATTTTTTTCCTTTCTCTGAATAACATGATTAAAGCAGTGTTTGTTCAAAGAGTTTTCTTTTAAAATCCAGTTTACCTTCCAGGATGCAGTGACAGCCCTGTTAGCTAGAACCACTGCCCAGCTGGAAGCAGTAGAGAGAGAGTTGGCAGAAGAGAGAGTGAAACTGGAGTACACAGAGGAGGAAATCCTGGAGATGGAAAGAAAGGAAGATCAAGCAGAAGCCATCTCAGAAAGGTAAAACCAGTAGTTTAAATAGGCCCTCAAATAGCTGAGTGGTGTTTATACTGTGGTTGTGGTCTGAAATACTGCAGTAGAAGTAGATTCTTATTCTGAGATCCCCTCGCTGTTAGTATTGAGGGTATGAAATACTTTTATGATGTGAGGATATGTAAACCAAAAAAAGACTCTCATTTGAATAGCTAGCTTAATTTGTAGGACTTGTAGTTTAAGGAATGGGAAAGAAATTCTATAGGAAACCAAATATGCCAGGAATCTGTTGAAATGGCTTTACAACAGCAAAGCACTAGAAGATTTTGTAGTCATGTGGGCAGATGTGAAAGGCTTTTTAGAGGAAATTATAAAAGACGATTTTTGACATGAAAGGTGTTTGCTTTTATATATATCAAGAAATATGTAAAAATATATATCTATATATTAGAAATTTCTATATCTAGAAATTCAAGGGGATTATGTGTTTCCTTTGCAAAGCATGTATTTCTGCTGCAGAAATGATATTCTAAAATAATAAACTGTCATGGATTTTGAAGTATACTATGAATAATTTCATGCTTTCTTTGTGCCTAAAAAACCCTTGTAATGTCCTGACTTTAGGAGCTGGCAAGCGGAGTCTGTGGACAGCGGGTGCAGTAACTGC
This sequence comes from Rhynchotus rufescens, assembly GCA_032273925.1. NCBI lineage: Eukaryota > Metazoa > Chordata > Aves > Tinamiformes > Tinamidae > Rhynchotus > Rhynchotus rufescens. Next base: position 26,000 of record JAVCKT010021116.1, read on the forward strand.
ACCCAGACTAGTCCTCCCTACGCCGAGCCGTTCTGCGGGGATCCCTTAGCTGCACCTCCATTTGCAACCCAAGCGGGCCAGTACAGTTCTGGAAAAAGGCAGCCCCCACCAGTGAAGGTACTGGGAGAAGACCCTGCGGCGCTGAGGCTGCTGCCCCCACGCCCGTGGGAACTGGCCCTGGCCTTAGCAGCTCTCTCGGAGCACTGCCTGGGCGGCAGCAGAGTGCCTTGGGGCCTGCCAGAAATTATGGCCTGTCCAGGGCTGTTGGCTTTGTTTGCTTGCTAGAAACTTTCTGGAACAGAATTAGTCCTGTACACTCAAAGAGGAGCTATTTTCACTGCTGTCTGCATCCAGGCTGTAAATGTGCATTTGTAACAAATGCAGAGTCACGTTGACTTGAAGTCACGCTCAAGTGCTTGAACTGCTCCTGAGCCTAAGAACTCCCCAAAGAACTGTGAAGGCAAAAGCTCAGTGTTTTAGCTGTATTGCTGCTTCAATGTTTTAAAAACTTTCTAAAATGAGAATTACCCTGTGGTCTGTGCACTCGTTATAGATTGCATTGCTTACTTTTAATATGGCTGGAAAGTTGAGAAGTCTGATTGTTTTTGGTGAGAGAAAAAAATGTGATTGTTTCCTTTCCTATGCTGACATTTCAGGTGGATAAGGAGACCAACACTGAGGATCTGTTTCCTGAAGAAGTTGCTCTCCTTCCCAAGGAGAGAGGAAGCCGCAGGCCGCGAGGCTCTGCCTTTGTCCGCAGCAGCACCATTGTGCGGTCCCAGACCTTCTCGCCCGGAGCACGGAGTCAATACGTTTGCAGAGTGAGTAGGGCTGAAGGAAAAGGGGAAGGAGGAGGGAAAAGGGGGCGGTCACATACTTAGAAAAAGAAATTCAAGTGCCATGTATATTTTTGTTATTTTTTTCTTAAAAAATTGGATTGTATTCTCATGTATTAAGTATTGTATTCTTAAGATGATGCTTTTTAATACTTGTGAGTAATCTTTCATTGAATTTAAACATTACAATGGGAAGAAGGTCTGTTTCTTTATTTTTAAGACCTTAATTCTGAATTTATTTAAATTAAAATTTAAGAACCTACCATAAATGAGACATTTGGCTCGTTCCAGGACAACCCATGACAGCAGACTAGAATGAGTCATCTTACAGAGGTGCAGTTATCTCTTATGTCTAATAAGGAATGTTTAGATTTCAGGTACATGGAAGGTAGGAAAAAGGGATTACCTGCCTAATCTTACAGTTACTAGAGAAATCTTTTTTAGGATTTGTTGTTGTTGAATGTCACAGTCATAGGACGCACCTTACAGCTAGGTCTTCTTCAGCATTCCTGAGCACTGCCCTGGGGCAAGAAAATGAGAATTAGTGAAACAGATTTCATGCTTATGCTGAGTTGTGGCTGTGTTCGCCTGCAAAAAGCCTAGAAACATTATTGCAGAGTCAATACATCAGTATTGATTTGGTTACACTAGTAGACTGTTAGTAGTAGTAACTGTACAATTTGCATAAGCTTTCGACACCTTGAGTTTGAAAATGTGGTGATGATTTTAACATATTTTTCCTTAAGACACCTAACACTAAACTTCAATTTATTTTTTTCCCAAACCAAGAATTTGATGTGCTTTTCCTTGTTAATTATGTTGTACACAGTGTATCTGTGGCCCGGTTTAAATTCTTCAGTGTGTTTTCCATACCCATTGATGACATATAAATATGACATATAAATATGTCATCAATATGTCATCAATATAGGAATATAAAAGCTTTAGGTACCAGAACAAAGACTACATAAAAGGGAAGGGACATTAAACAGTACAGCCATTTCCATTGTGCTGTTTAATACATATTGTACATATTATTTTAAGCAAACTTCAAGCAATCCAGTTTTCTGAGTGCCGATGACTTTGTAAGCATCTCCTGTTTTCAATATCTCTCTGATCAGCTGTATCGCAGTGACAGTGACAGCTCAACCCTGCCAAGGAAGTCACCTTTTGTCCGGAATACGCTGGAAAGGCGAACCTTACGGTATAAGCAGGTAACACGTGGGAAACTTTTTAAATTTGTTATTATTATTAGAACAGTTAGAACTTCTATACCTGAGCTTTAGGTATCTATAGGTATATATGAGTATATTCTGGTGTGTTTTCTGGAAGTGTATGAGGCTTCTGTATGGTTATTAGTTGGGGAGTGAGGATTTCTTTTTTGTTTTTAGCTAAAAGGAGAAACAAAATATGGTTGTGAACAATTGCTGAGGAAAAGGTGTGGCTGATGTGATAAT
>JAVCKT010021117.1:4691-34965 GCA_032273925.1 Rhynchotus rufescens
GCCCTGAAATCTGTATTTCGTCATCATGAAGAGAGAGAGAGACCGTGATTCATAAGGAAGGGGGTGAACAGAGGCAGCTGGGAAGGTAGTTTGGGAGCCTGTGTCCCCCCGTCCTATAACCCATTAACTGAGGGGATTTTTTAATGGCAGGCCAAAATATCCAGGTTTATATTATTGCAAACAGGGTTATATTATTGCAAACAGAAGGGGTACAGGAGGGGAGCACTCTGGTGTTTCTGCCTCGGACTCAGGCTGTAGCGATGCCCTTTGGCTCTCAAAGGGAAGGGGTCCGTGCCGTGGGGCTGGCCACCAGCAGCAGCCCCTGAGGCTCCGTGCACAGCAGTGTATCCAACTGCAGCCGGAGCCGTGGGCAGCACACGGGAAGAAACGAAGAGCGACACCCAAGCAAGAGGACACTAATCCCGTCTGAGTAGCCTGCCTGGAGCCGCAGGAGTTTCAGGTGCTTGTCTGTGTCGTCACGTTTTAGTCTCTTATGATGTTGCTGCCATCTCACAGAAATTATACTTTGGCTTCAATACCTTGACCTGTCTGAGCATGGCTGATCATATCTAGCCTTTAAGATTGGATGAAAGGGGCTTAGTTAAATGCTGTGAACTTCATGGTAGGAGAGGGTGGATTTGGGGGCTGGGACTCCAAGAACATTGCATAAAAGGCTGCCGTGTTTGCTCTGCTGTGCCACCCCTGGAAATGCAAGCAGAGGGGAGCAGTGCACAGCTGCTCCGTTTGCTCGGTGTGTGCTCGGTTACTTAACTCATTGCATAGGCCAGTGCAGCCCTGGCAGGGAGCGTTGCAGCAGGGAAGGCACACGAGTGTTGTAAATAACCTGGGGAGGAGTTTTCATCCCTCTCCTTTCCTGCTGACAGGGAGACACGATGCTCAGTGGGCTGCACATGCGTGTTTGGGAGGAGAAGCTCTGGGCTCCTCTGCATCTGCTGCCCAGGCCTCATGGATCCCGCGTCCTGCAGGAGCCAGAGCCAGCCCAGGGCGCCTCTGAGCGCCGTTTGACCTCTGCTTACAGACACACAAAGTCTCTCCTCATCTCTTCCCAAGGCCTCGTACATGCAAGTATTCAGGTCTATATATTTACATCTGTGTCCACTAGATGGCTTTTTTCCCCCTCTCACTACTTCCTCGTAGGTTACATTTGGTTGATTCTGCCTTAAACGATGCTCTCTGCAGCCTTACTCCAAAACTGGTAACAATTCAGTCAAAAATTCCCAGTTAAATACAGGATACCTGGCTCATGTCTTGTGTCACATAAGTTCTCCTAAGCCTGGCACACAGAAGAATTCAAATGAGAATGTTTCTAGCAAAAACATTTGCCAGCAAAACTATATTTGCTTGTGATACAAAATTATTAGAGACCACAGAGCACATTCTGTGGTATTAAGTCTTCAGCACTGACACCAAAAAAATAATGTAAAAGCCTCCAGGCATCTTTTGGCTTGGCTAGGAGTTTGGGGGAGTAGGTAACAGAAGAGTTTCTCCCCTTACCCTGCTGTGTAGTAAAATATTGTTTAATGATGTTTGGAAGCAAATTCAGGTTCTGCAGTTATTGTAATTAAGTGGGACAGATGGGACAGAGCTCTGCATTCTGTGGCTTATGCCAAAGCAAATGGAGTTTAAAAAAAAATATGTTTACATTGAAGGAAGTCTCTGTTGTCGTGATAGCGTGAGACCTACTGACAGCTGAGGTAAAAGCAGGGCTGTGCCCCTCTGTTAGCTGGGTGAGGAGGACAGTGGTCATGAGAAGAGCATCCTGACATTGAAAAATATGTGGCATTCAGGTTATGACAAAAGTAATTTAACACTTCATCCTAACCAACTGTTTATTTTTTGGTTATTGTATAAAACTTAGCTCATCAGAAAGCATAATACGGTGGAATAAACAGGACTGGCTGAGGTTCACTGAGCAATTGTAGTGAATATAAGGGATGAGTACTGCTTCAGAACAACAGCAATCCTCAGGAAATGTGGCTACAGCAGCAGGGCGGGCGGGATACAAGCAGTAGAGGAGGGTGAGCGGGCCGCTGTCACAGGTGGGCATCCGTGTGCCCGTGAGCAGCTCCCTGCCTTGCCCCTAGCAGCCCTTGGCACCTGGGGGTTTCTGCCGGTGCCCATTCCTGCAGGAGCCTGGCTCGGGGGGCAGCTTCCCAGCTCCTTTGGAGCTGGAGTCCGCTCAGTTTGAAGCTCCGGTCCTAACCCATGAACCTGAGGGCCTGCTCTTCCTGTCGACCTCCTGATGGCCACCAGGGGAAAAAAAAAAAAGAAAAAAAAATGTGTGAACTCATTCCCGTGGCCTTCACACTCGCTTCTCTGAAGAAGGAAAAAAAGCCAACAATTTCTGTTACTCATCCTTCTGTTACTTCAGCCTCCTTTCCCCGGGCTCTTCAGGGCTTGTGAATCACTCTGGGCCCCTGCCTGGTGCTGCTGCAGCTTTCAGAAGCTTTGGCACGAAGCTGGGGGGTTGCTGGGCTTCCCCCTGCGGTGCCGGGGTCCTCGGGATGTGGGGCCTGGGCCTTGCTAAGCTCAGACGTGGGGCTCGGGCCTTGCTAAGCTCAGACATTGAGCCTGGACCTTGCTAAGCTCATCCCCCGGGGGCTGCTGGCTGCACTGGGGTGGAGGAGCTGCACAAGCACCCGACCTTTCTCTCTGCACATTCAGGAAGCCAGCGTTGCATCAGTCTGCACTCAGTCTGAGCTGGGAAAGGTTGTGCTGCTGCTGTAAAGCTCTTCCTCTCTTTTTTTTTCCTCCTTCTTAATGAAAGCCTAGATTCTGCGGGAATTCATGACTGAAACGAGTCTCCACACTTGCCAGGGAAATCTTGCAACTGAAAAGCATCCGAGTAAATTTTTAAGCCCTGTTTGACTAATACCAAAAGGATTAACATATAATTCATTCTAATGCCCACACAAAATACATATATGTATGCGCTCCAAACTGAAGAACACATAAACCTGGGTGGTGCTACGTGAAGGTGACGAGAACCGTGGTGCAAAAAGCGCAGGTACACTCGTGGCCACGGGGCACGGAGCTGTGCAGGCCGCTGCCGCGGACCTGTCTCTGCAGTGGATGAGCGGGATGGAGGAACAAGCTCTCCCGGCTCGTGAGCGAGCTGACGTAACGTGACCTGCGGAGCGCCGGGGATGTGAAACACTCCCGTAACGCTGCGGAGCCGGGGGGCAGCTAGGCCGCGTCGCCAGAGGTGTCGGCAAAACACGCCGCGATCCTGGAGCCTCTGGCTGTGAGTCACGTCAGCCGGTGAGTGGCACCTCAGCCTTGCACGGTAGCGTCACTGCCGCCGAGCTGCCGTTACAGAAACATGTTTGAAAGAAGATCCTTTGGGAGGTGATGTGCAGGGCCCTGCCTCGGTGAGTGTCTGCGTGCTGCGGAGCCTGAGCTTTCTGAGCACGAAGGCAGTTGGGAAGATCCGGGTCGTGCTGCTACCCCAACAACTCACTGCAGTAGTGGATCCCAGAGGTGAGGAATAACAGCTTAGCACCTGGTCGTTGTCTATGCTGACCTCATGAAGGCAGGATAAGGAAGCAAAGGTTGATCTCAGCCACCTTCAATCCATCCTCACTCTCAGCTTTGGCCAAAGATCTCCTTTAACCAGTGCCATGTTTTGGGGGAGCTTTTCCAGGGGGCCCAACTCACTCACAGCAAGTGTCCTACGGGCGAAGGTGGGAAGGTCAGTGTTAGACTGGCTATGTTCGACTGCAGTTCTTCCATCTCCTCAGCAGAGATCATGCTAAGGCTCCTTGCACTTCCTCACTGAGGCCTTGATATCTGCCAGCACCGTCTATTCCTCTCGCTGGGTTAAAGAAAAATCATATTTTGCTGCCAGGAAATCTGTCACAGAGAGGCGACTAATCCAAACACCTCCATTCAGTAAAGGAATTACAGACTCTTGTTGCATCTGAAATGCTGCTGCACAACCTAGTTCAGTCACGTAACTTGAGCAACTTACATCTACATGGACAAACACGAGAAGAAGTGAGGGAAAGATACCTGTTAGGAAATAGCGTGTGCTGTTAGTTAAGCCGTTGCATGTGTGCTTAATTTTCAGGTAGATGCTTAATTACTCCGTGGCCTGTTAGCATCTCAGACTCTTTCCTTCCAAAAATGGGGAAAAGAGGCTGCATCCAAGCCATGCCGCAAAAACACAAAAGATTTTCTCTGCATCATTTTAAAAAGGGTTTTGAACCGATTTATTTCCAAAAGCTGTTTGTGCCCAGGCCTAAGAAGAGGACTGCCAGCAACCGGCTGGGAAAAAGCAGAAGTCAGTCTGGAAAGTAATAAAACTATTAAACTTGCCTGATCTGAAACTATACAATACTGAGCTCATTTGAAACCACAGCTAGATTTCTTTGTCATGCTGGAAAAAAAACAGGGAAGTGTCTGGGGATTTTCTTTGTTACTATCTTTCTTAAAGGGATTTTCTTTTGTGGAGGCAGCAGGAGAAAGAATTTTTATTGGTTCCTTTTCTTTTTTAGAAGCTTTGTGTTAACAGGCAAGCAATACAACTTTGGCAGGGAAGTATCATGTTCTGTGTTAGCGAATAAATAGTTCCCGTGATTATGCACCGAGTGATAACCCTTTCTGGATTTATGGATATTTTTTTCTATATATTTGCATAGAAAGTCATTACAGCAGCCTTTTGGCTGATAAGACCAGCGCACTACTGCCTGTTTTTGCATGTCTTACAACTCCTGGGACATGCTGTGGGTGAAGGAAGTGGCTCCAAGGAAGCAGAAGGCGGCTCAGCACAGCCCGGCCCGGAGAGGGACGCGTCTCCCGCTGCGCTCGGCCGCGCGCCGCCTCTGCCGCGCTCCTTGCTGCGGGAATCCCTTGCTCCGGGCTCTCCGTTTAAGATCACTGGCTTGACACGTCACAGGGAAAGCAAGGAAAGAAAGGAAAAACAACACTTGCCAAGCAGAGGAAAGTCATCCTTTTCAGTGACAGATTCAGAAAAAGAAAAAAAAGGAAAAACAAAAACCCAATGCTTTCCCCGCTCTCCCATTTCCCTGTTAATTTCAGTGCTAAGAATGATGCCGATCTGAGTTACATTAGATTTTGTTCAGAAAGTATATTTTCAGTCAGATTCATGCAGCCATTGGCCAGATGCAAGGTTAAATAGAAGCTGTTTAAAAATTAACCCCTCTTTTAAAAATTGCCTAACACACTGACAAATTGTGCCGGCGCCGTGGCAGCTTTCCAGCGCCGGGCCCCTCGGACCGTGAGCGTGGCCGCGCTTCACGGCGACACGGTCCAGGTGGCTCCGCTGCTCGGGACGTTTCTCCCTCTTGCTTTGAGCTGATAATTCCCTGGGGACATTCCTGCTGTCCACGGAACTGTGGGAACAAGTGTGCGTGCTCCTTTCTGTATTTGTTTTCCTGGGCATCGTCTCTCGGAAGCGCCCCTTTGCACATGCCCATTCCTAATGCTCTGCCCCTAAAAGAGCCCAAGCAAAGGATACAGGAAAACGCAGGGAACTTTAAGTGCTTTAGGAATCCTTGTCTCTGTCAAAAACCCTTTCTCTGACATCTCCCTTCGAGCCTGATTTTTGCCCGAGTGTTTTGGGTAGGTGAGGGGCGCAGTAACCCACAGCTCCTAGGGAATTTAAATCCCGCTGCTCAGCATCAGCTGCGATTCCTGTTGTCGGGAGCAGAGAGCTAAGTAAAGGTTACGTTTCCTCCCTCCTGCATTTCGGGTCCGATTAATGTTTAAGCCACGCGGGGCGCGTGCCCGGGGGAGCAGCCGGTGCCTCTGGAGCTGCAGGCCGGGCAGCTGCCCGAGCCGGGCGAGCGTCGCGCCGCAGCCGGTGGGCGACGCGCGCTGCCGCAGCGCCCGCGACAGCCCGGCCATTGGTTGCGGCGCTCGCCTCCCTCCCTGGAGCCGCCGCCGCCGGCTCTCCCGCCGCCGCGCGTGACCTACTTCGGCAGCGGTGTGAACCAGGGTTCACCGGCGGCGCGGGGAGGCTGGACGCGGCCCCGCGCGGCGCCAGCGACTGCCCGGGCCCCTGTGCTGCCGCAGCCGCCGCGGCCGGAGCGAGCGTGGGCGCAGGCTGAGCCGGCCGCTGCAGCGCGGCCGCCGCAGGAGCAGTCGTAGTAAAAGCAGCCGTAGTGGCATGGGTAGTACAAGGCACCGAGGAGAGCTGAGCGGTGATCTCTTATTTACACAGGGCATCCGCGTGCTATAATCTGCTCATTTATAGCGTAATGTCAGCTCGCAGTTACCAAAGCAGCTTTCCCTGCCAGATGAACGGTTTAACCTGTGTGTGTCATTCCAAAATACTGATAGAGGAGAAAATGCAACAGGAAGGAGCTGCCTGGAGAATTGCAGGGGAAAATCTATATAGCTTTTTTTTTTTCCCTCTGCTTCCTTTCCTTACATAAGCTCTGTGCTACAATGGAAAGTTTCCACAGACCCAGAGAGATCATATGCAGTTTCAAATCTGCTTGAAAGATAAGGCTTTTATTTTCGTCCCCCCAAGGCTAACATATTACATACCTACTCAGCACAGGGCTGCCTGTTATCTGATAAGATAATTAGCATCAGACACTAAGAAAAGCGTTTGTACTTTTAAAAAAGCAGCATTACTGAATGTTCACAGGGCGAGTTAAAGAGCCTGCTTATCGGAGCTTTTCCATGCAGAAGACTTGCACTATTATTTGACTTTGGGTCAAGAAGTCCTTTATTAAATTAGCAATGCAAATATGTTTTACTTTATACATGTGGAATTTCAGTGTTTCGGACAGCCTCCCTCTAGAGCGCTCTGGAGCTTGAACGCAGCTTTAGTGTAGGCCAAGAGCCCCAGCCCGGGCTCTGCGTGTTTCTTTTTGTTTGTTTTATCCTCAGTGAAGACATCTGTTCTACAGGGCTCTCCACCTTGGCCGCGGTTCAGCTGCCCTGACTCCCGTGGCCTGCGTTACGAAAGGCGAGCGGCGGCGTGTCCCCGCAGCGCGGCAGCAGAGCGCACCTCGCCGCAGCGCGTGCGGGCTGCCAGCGCCTCCAGAGCAGGCAGAGCGGGGCAGGGGCTTGGCCAGCTCCCCCGGCCGGGCAGCGCGGCTGCCTGCCCTGCCCCGCGCTCTCTTTGCCCCTTGCTCAACAGCTGGAATGGCCCTCGGTGGTCCAAGGGCAGCACCTGAAGGAAGAGGCGTTTGCCAGCGCTCCTGCTGAAGCGGCTCGCCCTGGACGCAGGCTCCTGCCCCTGCACGCCGTCGGGATCCTCTGCGGCCACCCTGCTGGCCCCACAGTTGTAAAAATAAATGCCATAACGGGGCTGACGTGCTAGCCTGGCAGGGCCTGCCAGGAGCCTCAGCTGGGTGTGACTGTTTTAATGAAAAACGTTAATAGTTTGCCCGTGAGATGTGACTTGTAGCACAGAAGGCAGCTGGGCTGTTGTTTGCTTTTAAAGCATATGTGGGGCGCTTTGGGGGACGTGGCAGTGCTCCTAACCTCAGCGGTGGGGACAAGGCGCAGAGATACGTGTGGTGTCCCTGTTGCTCACATCGTTCTGTGCGACCATCTGCGATGTGATGGCAACCAAGGGAACTGCAGCCAAACGAGATATTTTAGTTCCCATCTCTAGTAGGGGGCTGCCAGCAAAGGAGAGCAGTTCTGAGCCTACCTTGGAGAGGATGGTGGTATCCACACGCGCAGACCCAAGCTATTGCAGCCAGGAGCACTGACTGGGCAGGAAATATTTGTCCACGGGACATTTTTGCAAATAACTGGAAAGGAAGAAATAGTCCCTGATGCAGGGAAGAACTAAATCCTTCCTAAATTCCCCTGGTAGCCCCTGCGAGTCTGCCTCAAGTATCTGAAGCAGCAGGTTGTGGGGCTTTGCTGTGGGAGCGATGAGCCCGTCTGTTGAGCGAGCAGCGCATGGAGAGGGAGCCTGGCTGGGGCGGTACAAAACTGCCCACCTTATCACTGCTCATGGATGAGACACCTCATTTCAGAGCGACCACTATAGGCTGAATCAGGAGAAGAATTACACTGCAGTCTGCTGAGGTTTGGGCAAGTAGATATGGACACTAGGAATTTAGAGCGTAAGGAAAAGGAGATTTTGACCTCCCTCCTTTGATCTGAATCCCCCATCCCAGCTAATACCAGTGCACTGGTAAGATTCATTACCAGGGCAGCCTTTCAAAGAACATGATGCTACAAGTTGCTACCCAAACCCTAGCTGTCTTCTGCTAACCAAGTTGGCAAAAATTAATGTCTAACGTCAGCTGTGAAGCAGCTGGTAAACTGATCCCTATCACTGAGGTCTCAGGCCAGCACAGTGTGCTGAGGTTGTCCTTGTAGCCTTGGTCAGTGGCCTGACCACAGTGAGAAAGGGCCGTGCATTAATACTTGTTGGATCACTCCTGATACCTGATACTGTTGACCATATAATGCTGCTACTCGATGTCAAGGAAGCTGTTAGTATCCATGGATCTGTTCAAAACCAAATCCAAACGGTCCTGTTCCTTTTCCTAAGACTAAGCCAAGGGAGCCACCAGGAGCGACTGTTTTCCTCTTTCCAAGCTCCTCACCTCCTCAAGTCAACACCTTCCTCGGTATGTATGTGCACCCATTGGAGAGCCGAGGAGGTCGCACACGGTCAGCTGAAGCGCCTGCTTCTCTGTTGCAGGCCTAACTGTTGCCCCCTCCTGTCTCGGTGACTACCTCAGTCGGGCATTGCACCCATTGCACCACAGAGGGAATGTCCAGAACCAAACTGGGCAAGTCTCGCTGGTATGAAGTGGCTGCATCAGCATTACTTAAAATCACATGTAAACCAAGCGGGCTGTGCTGGCTTGAACCAGTTTCTCTGCAGTTTCCAAGTTCGTCCTTGCGTTGATTTAAGCTTAGATCTAAACAGAAATGGTTTAACATTGAAATGTGAGAATATCAACTCAGTCTTTTATTTGCGCTTAGCAAAGATGAGTTTAAAATGATGCTTTTGGAGAAACTAATGTGAATCCCCCATGTAGTTTAGACCTAGGTGATGGCTGTGGAAGTAGAAGAGTGTTTTGAGATTCCTCCTTTTGTGACTGGCCCGGGTGTGGAGTGCCTCTAAATTTGGTTGCACCTCCGTAAACTTCATGGCACTGTTACATGCCAGAAGCAGTGAAACTATCAAGCTGCAGAAGGAGGTCGGGGGACACAGAACGTTTCCAGAGGCTGCATATACACAGCAGAATGTATTTCTGCAATAGATAAGTGGTCTGTAGGCACTGTTGTTCTCAGAATCGACTGTCAAACTCCCTCTGCAACTTAGAGAAACACTCAAGTGCGTGTGTGACCCCCTACAGGATTAATTAAGCTCTTTCTCCTGGGGGGTGGTAAGGAAGAAAAAGTGGGAGAGATCGTTGTTGCTATTTTTACATGCTTGGGAGCTGCTAAGTGGTTATAATAATGGCAGTTGTAAATTGCTTCTCCAGCGTGCTGGGAGATGAGACAGGGAGCTGACACCTCGGAGAAACGCGAGGTAGTGTTCTGAGGGGCAGGAGCTGCACGGGGGAAGCTGCTGCCCGAGGGACACGTCGTAAGGGTGGAATGAGACCTCTGGTTCTGCTCCCTCGCCTTGTGGTCCAAGGAAAGCAGGCCCTGAATTTGCAATCTGCAAAACTTTGGTGAAGGCATTTGCAACTGCTACCCGGAGGATGGTTCAGCAAAAAAAAGCTCATAAGTTTATTCTTTTTCTTTTTTTTTCCTCCTTTTGCTGTTCCCAAAAAAGAAGCTCATTCATATGCACTTGACACTGAGAGGTAGATTTTCAGTGCAATGCAAGGTGACTTAACCACACGATTCCCAAGAACAGGAGCGGGAGTGTTGCAACAAAATCTGCGTGCGAGGCATGTGAAACTGTCCATAGGTGAATCCACTGCCCAGCGGCGATGGAAATGCTGGTCAGTGAAATTTGGGGCTAAGTTCTGAAAAAAATAGAATCCATGCCACCAATCTGCTGTCTGCAGCACTGTGATTTTCTCTATTTTAGATTCTCTGCAGACTTCTTCCTGGTGCATTGCATTAATATTAAATTAACAACACACTACTCACATGGAACTTAGGTTCTAAAAAAAGCTCACATTATGCTGTAAGCCTTTTATTACAAAATAATAGCAGTCGTGAGGTTAAAGTTTGTTCATACAGTTTTCTATAGAACATCTGTACATTTTTATGGAGGATAAAAGCTACGTTCCTTGTGTAGCTTAGTCATATGAATATAGATAATGAGTAGTTTATTGAATTTCCTTTTTGATTTTACCATTCGCTTAGATTCATATAGAGCCTTTCCATGCAAACATACCAGTATTTTTTTAAGGGATGCTTTCTTCTCAGAAACACTAATTTCTCTGTCAGTGTTGTGCAGAGGATGTGACCTGATATGAAAGGGACCTATTCCGCTAGGATTTAGCTTGTAGCTAGAGGCATAAAACAGAGATACTCTGAAGTGGATTGTAATCCACACTGGAGAGAATAAAGAGAACTCACTAGGTCCATATGGAACAGGACCTTGAAAAGCTTTGAAGACCATGTTTGCTGGAATCATTACCCAGCATTCAAACCGTAGAAGCCCACACATGCTTCAAAACCAAAATATTTTAGGGCTTTTGTGGCCTTCCATGATGTAGAAGCTGGACAGAATTTTTATTGAATCTGGCCCTATATAGGCAAAAGAATTTTGTAATCAGTGCATGGTTTAACAGGAAGCCAGAGAAATTCTTTTAATATTGGAGTGATATGGTGGGAAAGCTTAGTCCTAGATACAGTCCTGGCAGCTGAGCTCCAGAGAAATTTGCCTGCAAGCAAAACTAGCTTGCTTTTTTTTTTTTTTTTTTTTCCTCCTGTACTAGCTGTAACTAGCACAGAAAACCATTAATTAATTTGAATGGAAAGAAAGGTATGCACAGGAGTCTCAGTATTTGACTGAGGACATACAAACCATACCTCACTCTTAAAATCCTGACCCCCTCATCCTACAAAAAATAAATATTTTTCTAATACTTTATGTAGGTTCAGTCCTCAAATGCTGATCCTCCTTCCCTTCCTTTGCATTTCCATCTTGCAGCAACCATTTCTATCGTCGGTCGAGAGGCTGGGGCCGCACTGCCAGAACTCCTTAATGCCGTTCCAGGTGTCAAGCAGCAGGGACTATTAGAAAGCAATATGCAGAAATTCTCAACCCTGATGGTGTTTCAGCGTTAAGCCGAGCTCCTGGAACAGTTGCTTGCTGTGTTGCCAGAAGTCTTTGGGATTCAAGCCTTGCCAGTGCTGCTACGAGGGAGGCAACAGGGCGCCGGTGGTTGGGTTCAGTGATGGGGCCTGTGCATCGCGGCCTGCAGCGCAGTGACCCCGTCGCAGCCTCGTGCCGTGAGGCTCTCGCCTCCAAGTGTCCAAAGGGGCATTACCCAGCGCTGGAGAGAGCTCTGGAGCTGTGGGCACGCGCGGCGGGCTCCTCCGGGGCCGGGGTGAGTGCCGCTGAGCTCCCTGCAGCGCCTACCTGCGCGCGGGGGTGACTTCACCCGCAGGAGCACGGCCCCGCGTCGATAAACAGGGTGCTCGTTGTGTAGCAGAATTAAAGAGAAGCAGTAAGAACTACCCTGCAGCTAAATGCATGCTTTTTCCACAGCTGAATCCTTAGAGGGGTGATGTAGTGTTTAGTCATTTATCGCCATGTGATTTATTAAAACAATTAACCGGCAAAAATGTGGTTATTTGGGGTGGTTTGGCTAATTCTATGAAGTTCTAGCAGCGAGTTTCTACCTCTGTTGGTAGCCAAGTGCAGCGTGCCCTGGGCTGTGGTTCTGTGCTCAGCTGCCCTTCTAGCTCACTGTTTGGCCTTGGAAAAGTCCCCTGGCCATTTGGGGCTTGTGTTTGGTTGTGTTTCACTCAGGTTCTCCAAAGGAATCACGGGCCCTTAGGGCAAACCTGGGCCTGAGCTGGATGGCTTCATAATTGGAGGACAGTGTACACAAAGTTTGAGGTTTTGCCATGTAACCAGATGAAACGTAATGGTTTGAGCTGAGTTTTGCTCTGAGTTTTCCAGTTCAGCTGCACTCCACACTTCAAGGGAAAGCCTGAAGGTGGAGAAGTGAACTGAAGAAACTGCCCATTGAGGGCTTCCAGGGGAAAACAAGACCTTTTCACTCGGTCCTGTGTATAAATTACTGTGTATATGGTTTAGCTGGCTTTTCTATCTCTTGCAACAGGCTATGGCCTCTTCCGGGAGGAGGCTATAAGCGAGGCAGATGTATAACATGAAAAACTGCAAGATGCTTTTCAAGGAAGATTCTTGCACAGAAACTAGGAACATTGTGAGTAGCAACTTTCCTTCTTCATTTTCCTTGCTTTTCCCCCATTCTCTCTTTCCCTACTGTCCTTCAGCATCCAAACAGTACAGTGCACACACAACTTGTAGTGGTTTTACTGTAAGGTAGCCCAGGATTTGCAGGGCTAATCTTTTAGATTTCTGGCAGATGGTAAATAGAAATGTTGTTCCTCTACTAATGGCTTTGGTTGAATGCAGCTTGCCATCTATTCTCCAGGTGGCTGTGTTTGGTCCTCATTTTGCTAAACCTATGCATGACTTCAGTGATATTTTGGATGTTCAGGACTTTCTGGGCCCAGAAAAAAACAGTGGAATCTGAAAGCAGCTCAAATTCCTCAGTGTCTTAAACTCTTTTCTGTGCTCTAGTGTTGTGGGCAGTCCACCTTACAGCCACCCCTTCATACACAGATAGCTAAACAGCACAGGCTTAGCAGAAGAGAAGTCTACAACCAGTTATTATTTTCTTTGGCAACAGAAGAGAGAACAAGACTGAGGTAAAATAAGAAATCTTAGCTTAGATGCTTTACCACAAAGACCCCAGGATGTGCCTCTCTTGATCCACTCTTCGCTGCCCTTGACCTTCTGTCCATCCATCCATCTATCTACCCTTGCATTCTTCCATCCATCCATCCATCCATCCACCCACCCACCCATGCATTCTTCCATCCATCCATCCATGACAAGGTCTTATCACATTGTTTCCACTCTTTAAGCCACACATGGAGTCTATAAAATAAAAATAGCTCCTCCTACCTCCCACATTTCACAGCTTCTTCCTCACGTAGCTGCTGTGTCCTGTGGCTCCCCGCTCTTGTCTGGCAGAGGGGCTGTGAAGGACCCTGCAGAGGGGAGGAGAACCTTCCACAAGCAGCTTCTGGGAGTGGGTGCCGAAGGTTTCGAGGGAGCAAAGGCTGGGAAAGCCGGGCCCCTCCTGGGCCCGTGTCTGCATCGCAAGCAGAGGCAGCCCCAGCTCTGGATTAGGGCGGCCCGCGGGGGCTGCGCCCCAGCTGGGGCGAGACCCAGCGCGCTGCCACCCCTGCCGCGCCGGAGCGACCCTGCGGAGCCGAACCCATCGGCTCTGCCCGTGCTGCCAGCCGGATTCACACGGAGCCCATGGAGGGAAGGGAGAGCGGGGGCCTGCGGGGCCTGGCCCCCCTCGGAGGAAGAGCCAGCTGCGCCCCAGATCTCGGGGGGATGTTTTGGAGGGCAGGATCTGGCACTGGCTTGTGTAACTTTATTTTAAAGAACTAACTGTGATTTTTATATGGAGCATTTGCATGCCAAAAATACAGCTCTTTTTATTTAGTGAAATATCCTTTGGAAAACTGTAAAATCATGACAGGTTTTCATATTTATTTTACATTCAGTTCAGGATTATACATGATCAGCTTTAGGGCCTTGTAGGAGCCAAGAGAATATAAAGGTTGTCAGAAAATTGGAAGCTTTATACCAGGCTGTTCTGATTTAACTGGCAGACCATTTAAAGTTACCGAGATTTAGGGAGAAGCAGAGCTTTTCAGAAATGTCAGTCTTTTAAGGAGAATGCTGCTGTTCCTGACTGGCACCCATTCGAGAAAGCACTGACCTCAGCAATGGCAGGAGAACAGCAGCAGCATCTCTAAACTACATTTTATTATTATTGTTCCAAAGTTTCCCCCTTTCTGAATAGATAAATCTCCCCCTGGAGATGCAGCAGCATCTGGCCTCTCCTGCAGCTGAGTTGAAAGCAGCTTCGTTCCCTGAAATGAAGTGACAGCTTTTAGTCTTCCATAGAAACGTGTGAATGTATTCCAGTTCATTTATAACACACAGGGAAAAAAAAAATGATATTAGGGATAAAAAAAAAAAAAAAAAGAAGAAAGAAAGGAAGAAAAAATCTGTGAGGGCTTCGTGTGCCCAGGCCAGGGAGGAGCGTAACGTGGCCGCGCGCTGCAGCCCACGGGAGCGGAGCAGCAGCGAGGGGCACGCGCGCCCACGTGCCCGCCGGGCCCTCTGCACCATTCAGAGTATTCCCTCATGCAAAGGGCTTTCTTTCCCACCCACCCCCCAGTTCTAATAATAAAAGCTGAAATCTGGAGTTAGTGCAACATACAATGATAGCCTTGAATATACACAACGTGGATTACGTCAAACTCCATCCAATGCTCAATGGCCGCATTGTTTCTCTCTCTCCTTTTTTTTTTTTCCACAAATGTAGAAAAGAGCATCATGCCACAGACAGCACATTTCAGTCTGAAGTGGAGCAGGCAGAGGATTTCAATGGAAAGTTGATTTATTTCAAGGGATTATGGGAGTGCGGGGATAAAGCTGGCACCCGGCCACAGGGAGAGCCCTTGACCTAGAAGCAGGAACAGTTTTCAAAGCTGTACATGTACATAACTGAACAGAACACTTTAATTTAGTGCAGAGCATAACCTGAATTCTTGCTCCGAGGAAAGATGAAAGAAACAAATTTTACTTCTTAGTAGGACATTAGAAGCTGTATCCAAAGCTCTTTGCCTATTCTACATCTCATGCTGCAGCATTGCAGGAAGCAATTGTTTGTGACAAAAACCCACTTTTCCCCCTTCTTAACTGGGAAAGTAAATTGAGCTGCCACTCATAAAGCCGACTGGATACTGAATTAATTTGCTTTTCCTGATAGATGAAACAAGTTAACAGGCCGTTGCAGGTTACTCTTTGAATCAACATATGGAATATAATTTCATTGTCTTTCCCCCCGCCTCCTTCCTCTAGGCCTTGAGCTGTAATTATAAAGACTTCAGATCTCCCTAGTGACATCAGCTGGTTAAAAAAATTTGGATCACAGGAATAATGTAACCCAGAGTCTGCTTTCAGCAGCAGTGTTCACACTCCAGAGAAGGTAATTCTATACAAAATACTCTTCTGTAACTATGCTCTATTAATTTTAGTGGTAGTTTTCAGGAAGCTTCACATCAGGATTCAAATCATCTTGCCTGCTCCTTCGTCGGAAAGTACAAAGCAGAACAGCAGCAGAACAACTCTTTAAAATGGTTATTTTGGAGCATTTCATGAAGACCATGTATTATGTCAAACATGCCGTAATAATTACATTTACTAAAACTTCCTAAGCAGTAATAGGCTCCTAACTCAGCTGGCCTTGAAATCAATCACGAACTTCAGCAGCCTGATTAAGTGCTTTATTCTGCAGCCATTGCTCTGGCCAAGCATTCGCAGGCATCTGTAGGTATCTGATCGGAATCAAGGACTCTGGGTTTGAGCCCTGTGTTTCCAGACAGTGCGTCTGACTGATACAGTAAAACCGCAAAATGCCAGATGGTTTCAACATATTACATAGCTCCCTGTATGGGCATCCACCAACAGCGTGTGCCTTCCTGTAAAATTTCACACGCTGAAACAACTCCTTGCAGTGTGGAGACAACACTGTGTCTGAAAACAAAGATTCAGTGGCATTGGCGTTGCTCAGCCTCTTGTCAGCTTCTGGTCTGGGACAAGTTTTTAGCTGTTCTAAAATTAGTAGGTCATGTAGCGCTGCCTAGAATAGGGCATGGTCTGGGCAGGCTTCTTCATTATCAGCTTCCTTGTTGAACTTTAGTCCTCGGTTTATGGCTCTTCCGCTGCTCTGGGTTAGCTGGCACGGCGGGCAGAAGTTGGCGGCCGTGCCAGAGCCGCGTGGGGGCTTTGCCGTGTGCGTTAAGACGAGACTCGTGGATTAATTTCTCCTGTCAGCTCTCAGGAACGGGGCGAGCAGGAGCACCACGGAGCAGCCAAGTGGCAGCCCTGCAAACTAGTTTGCCCGCCCAGGGTAGATGCCACTAGAGTGGCTCAGTGGTCTGGGGAGAGGAGGGCTGGAGAAGCGGCCCCCTTTCCTAGGCCCGTCCTGACCGAGGCCGCTGGATCTCGGTGCGTGCCGATTTCCGCACGGCTCGAGCACAGATTCCCCATGCCAGCCGTGCACCACGGAGCGGGTCCCTGTCGGCGCTCTGTACACATTCATGGGGAGCCTTTCTCAGGCTCTAGAGGGCTGGCCCCGACCCTTTGCATTTCATGGCTAAAGATTTCAGTGCTGGCTTTGCGGGAAGCCCTTTGGGCATCCTGAGCGTGGCCTTGGCCATGTCCCTGGTTAGCCCTGCAGAGCTGATGAGCCAGCTTTTCTTGCCCCGCTAGCAAAGCACCTTTACCTGGCCTCATCCCAGCTGTCCCTTGGCTGCGGGGACCTTTGGCTGTGACACTCGAGGCTTTCCTGGATCTAGCCCCGGATCCTGTGGGAAATGGCAGCCTGGGCAGGTGCTTGGGCTAAACCCTGACTGCCTCTGTCACGCTGAGGAGCTCAAACTCTGCCCAGGTGCCCCATTAAATGCAAGGGTATTTGATCCTGCCTGCAGACACTTGCCGTTTCTGGAGCATTTCTGAAGCCACAAGAGTCAGGCCTTGCAAACCCCGTCTTGATCTGAGCCACACATAGATGTCTGCCCATCTCGAGGGGCATAGATGTCTTCCCGATGGGGAAGACATTGAGCTGCTGGCCGGTTTTATCCCTGGTGCAGCCGCATGTACTTGGCCTGCCTGTGGCGAGGCCAGCTGCGTGGCCACCTTGCCCAGCTCGCCGAGCCCCACGGGCTGTCCCTGTGGGGCTCCTCACCTGAGGTGTCCGCCCAGGACACGGTCTGCTGAGGAGCCTTCACTCCATCTTCAGTGGACTTCAGACTTCAGGAAGAGCTAAGGGAAAAGCAGGGGGGGCTTTTACTTTAAAGGTCAGAAAAGCCCGTCCTTGTGTGTCAGATGCTCTTTGGAGCCAGGTTACCGGGGGCATTCTGTGCATAAAGCTATGTTTGAGCCCAGCTTATGGTGTAACTCCCCTTCCTGGCATTAGTACCAACAAGTTTGTAATCAAATACATGGCAGCCGCACCAGCCGGCCAAAAAGGTCGCTTTTAATTCATGTCCCTGTCTGTGGTTTGGTGGGGAAAACATAATTAGGAAATCTTTTGGGAAATGGCTGTCTTGATGTGGCCAGGCTTCTTGCTAGTAATAAGTATTTATGTACTATCCTTTTTTTTTTTACCAGCAGAAATTAATAAAGCTGAAGAATGGCAGCACTTCTGTTGCTTGTACACAGGAAGGAAGCTTCTAACTGATTTTCCTGTGCATTGTTTATTATTCCTCTCTTTCATATCTACTAATTATGGCAAAGAACAGGAGAACTCTAATAACAGTAGTGCAACCTGAATAAAATTTTAATTATTTCAGCTTTAGTGAATAATTTGTCTTCCTCGGCTTGATTTGCTGGTGTTGTCGTTGACAAGACCCCCCATTCTGTGCATTCGTTTTGTACTTAGAGAGGGAGTGTTTATGATTTGCAGTTTAAGTCTGAGTGCTGTTATTTTGCACTGTCAAATAGCATCTGTTACAGTAGATGGCTCCTCGTCTGCCAGTGCCACAAAAAATAAAGCAAAGCAGCCACCTTAGCAGCCGGTTTTGTGAGCGTCCCATTGGATGCTGCTAAGGCAGGATTTTTGGAAAGGGCAGAAAACGGAGCTGCATAAGTGACCTCGGTGGGGTCATTTCTAGAGGGATGAGCTGGTGTTGGCTGCGTAGGACTCAGCCACAGCATCCGTTTGATCCATACTGCGGCGTTAGACTCCTTCCCCTTGTGCCTTGTTAGGCTCCGTGTGTCTCCTTGCGCAGCTCCCACCAGGCAGCTCCCTTGTGCGTTTGCTCTCGCTCCTGGCGAGACCATTGCCCTCGTTGAGCCACGCTGCAGCTCTGCAGCCCACAGCACCATCCCGGGGACTATTAGGTCTTTCCCTACACAAGCCCTGGCTGACGTGTTGGGGCAGAGCCGTGCTTTGCAATGGGTGTCCTGCACAACTAAAACTGTCGCCTAGTGGACCTTCCCAGAGCTTTTCCTGCAGATGAAAGCTGAGCAGCTAAAATCCAGAATACTAGCAGCTGACGTGGATTTCAGCTGTGGTTGTGGATGCTTATAATTTTATAAAAACAGGCCTTGCATTACCTGATAGAGACCACACCGCTGGTCACTGATGAGGGCCATACTTTTTCCACATCCTCACAGACATGCAGAAGTACAAGGTTTGAAAGAACATGAAAAGATGTCTTTAAATGTCATGAAGTTCAAATAACAAAGAATTGCACATTGCCAGTTACATCCAGCGTTTATTGTTCCATTCAACCTCTCATTTCCTTTGATCTATTTTTAAGTCATTGCAAACTTTGTTAAAAATCCAAATTCCAGAATCTCTCCCCCCGAAGTGTCGTTTGTACTTGGACATGCATTTTGAGAAGCCTATTTCTTTTGTATTACTAAAATGCCAAGATTTTAATGGAATGCTTTATTAGGTTTCCAAATGCTTTTAGCCAATAACAAGCAAAGTTCAGCTCAGTAGTTTTAATCGCAGAAACATCAAATCTGTTTTCCCTGCATGTGAGAAGAGCCATGCAGCTCTTAAGAAGATTAAAGCTATAAATTCTACAATTACAGGGGCCAATGCTTTCACAGTCCGAATCAGGCCAGGTTATTTTATGCAAGTTTTGCTACATGTGGATTTCCAATACTATTGATAGCCATCCAGTTTGGTGGGGGATTCTTTTTAGCTGCTGTTGTTTTCTGGAATGCCATTTGTGGAAGGTAAATACTTTTCTTTTGTCCTGCCTCTCTGCTTTATTTTAAAGTTAAGAGGCAAATTACATCATTTTCGTTATCAGTGCAGCACACAAAACCATCTGTTACTCAAAGACATCAGGATCAGCAGTCAGCCATCCTCAAAATAAGCAGCTGTAAATCTAGAGTGCCTATACTTTCTAAATGGAGAGAAGCTTTACATTAATCTCCTGGACTTGCTGAGTATCTGGTACAGTGCCCAAACACCAGTAAACTCAATTAGTAAAAATAGACGTGATGTGGCAGTTCGATATATGGCATTTAAGCATGTGCTCTGCAAAGCAGAGTGCTAGGTTCAAGTCCCAGGCAGTCTGCTCCATGCGTGTGATTCAGTTATTTTCCCAGTTGCCAAATACCTTGTAAAAAATATACCTATAGTGTATTTTATTTTGGTAAAGATGCAATAGTGCTGTAATTTACACATGCATAAATGTGGAGAATCTCATCTGACTTCTGTTAAAATTCAGAATGTTCAGCGACTCTGAAGAAGTGCATTTATTGACCGATACTTGAGATCTAGTATGCAGACTAGCTTGAGTGTTCGAATGTTCGTGTGCTTTACATCTGCAAAATTACCTGGAATGCTTTATTAGAAACGGCAAGGACATTTGCAGTCATTCAATGCTTTTAGGAGCTTTGTTCTGCATAGCAGAGCAGGCCCGGGGTGCAACAGTAATTTTAAACTAACAGGAAAGTCTCCCTGCCTGTCCCCGTTAGCAATGTAACAGACTACACCTCTTCTTTTTTATGGCAAGCTGATCAAAGGGAAGTTATTGCAGTAAATGCTCTCCAAGATCCCAGCGCTCAGCTGTGTAACCCAAGGGCTTAGGTCTGGGTGTGGTGCTCTTGACCTTCTAGTCTTTTGTCTTTCCAGCTTGTTTTACTTCCTGTATCTGCCCAGTTTGAGGCAGGAGTTTAATCTAACGCGACCCTGTTTGTTTTCCATGCACATTCTGATAGGCTGCCATTGTGTAACAACATACAGTATGTGGGATAAAACACCCTGCTTATTATAGCGTAGTTAAAAGGCCTGTCAGTATTTCCATTTCAGACTCCTATTTTCGGGAGTTTACTACTGAGCCGTAACAAATTGCAGGCAGGAAACTTGGCAGTCACATTACCAGCCTAAGAGCAAATTCTTTTACTAACTTTAAATCAATCAATTAATTAATATTAATGGCATGTGCTTCCAGTAGGCAAAATAAAGGCGGGTTTGTTATTGTTTTGTTTTGTTTCATCCTTGAAACAGAAGATGAGGATGAAGGAGTGTATTTACATCCCAACTGTCCGTAGCCAAGAGGCTGGGGAAGGGACCAGGCGCAGCGTTAGCCTGTGGCAGAGATCGTTAGCTGGTGGGCATTCCTGGAAGAGCGAGCTAACTCTCCCAGCAGGAATATCGATAGGGAAGAGGGAAGAAGCCTGGGAGAGCCGGGAGTGTTGGATGTCACAGCTGCCTGCGAGCTGCAGCGGGAGAGCCAGCACTGGTGAGAGTGAAAATCCTTGGGGTTAGTTTAACAGGAACAGAAATCAAAACGAAACAGAAGAGTAACACCACAGAGCTTGAAGGGAAATCAGAAAAAGTAATAGCTGGCCCCTTCCCATAGTAAATGTTTTCACTATGTTCTAACGATTGAGATTTTAATTATATGCAGCCAGATATGCAGAGTTTACATTCTGCAATAAGCACAGAATGGTTTTTTGTCCGCTGTCCAGACAGTAAAGATTTCAAGCTGATAAATGATCTTAGCTTATCTTCGTGTTCACTGAAGACTAGCATCACAAGGAATCTAGGAGCTGTTACCATAAACTGCGTGAATTCAACATGCTATTCAAGGAATGTGCTAGTACAAGAATAGCAGATTTGGGGGAAGTGGTCTGCAAGAACTTAAGAAATCCGAAGGACATTTTGTGTAGTAAGAAGCATTAAAACTGCTAGCGTTAAAAATGTAAGAAAGTGAGAATCCTTAGAAGAGGGGAATCCTAAGAAAACACAGTAAGAAATGTCAGATTGCAGTTCAGAAGAAGAAGGGTCTTGGTTCGTCTTGGGGTTTCTTTCATTGCAGACAACTGAACCTGTATTTGGAATTTTGTATTTTGTATTTGCCTGTATTTTGCAGGGGAAGGAAATTTGGCCTCATCTAACAGAATCTAGCATCTAGCTTAAACAAGACCTCAAACAAGAAAGGAGTTGTTTCAAAGAAGAATGGATTATTTGGATAATTAGAATATGAGAATGATTTTAGAAAAAAATCACCCAAAGAGTAACTTTCATTAACAGGCTTGCTGCATGATGCAGGTTTGGTGATCTCACTGGAGAGACCTTACATGTGTTCAAGGTTAAGATAAAAGTGTCTTCGTTCACATGAATGTTTTTGGAGACCACGACTCCGGTGCAAGTTGGGCCTTTCAGCGGCCCTGCAGAGCCTGCAAACCCTCCTGCAGTTTCCATGCCGATTTCTTTGTGAGACTCTGAGGACCTGAGCAGCTCGATGGTGAGTCCCGCTCAGCTAAAAGCTTCTGGGAGCGTTTCTGGGTGCTGCTGACACTCTGAAGAGCCTCCAGTAGAGACAACCCTGGGGCTGGGCTGCTTGCCCAGATTGTAAACTATGCAGGAATTTCTGTACAGCTGATAAGCGCAGCAGGACCCTGCAAAATACTGGGCCCTGCAAAGCATTTTCCAACAGTACCTACAAACTACCAAAACACATCTTGGGGTTTGCAGCCACTGCTATATGGATATATGTGAGCTCCCTCCCCTTCCTCTGCACCTTATCCCCATGCTGGGCATGTGGGTTGACTATGAGAATTACCTGAGGAGTCGTTTGCTCTTTCCCCCACCTTGTCCCCTCTGCCCCAGCTCTACATTTTTAACCAGCAGAGGGAATTAGAAGACCCGTGTATGATAAATAATGGAAGAATATATGCTGTGAAAAATATATCCAGCAATATAAGCTTAATAGCTTCTATTGCTACAAGGAAAAAAAAAAAGGGGGGTTGAAGCCTTAATGTTGCAAAGGGACACAGGGTCTTGCAAATGTGACCTGAGGTTGCAAGATGACAGAGGAATGTGGTTAAAAAAATACAACGAGGCTTGAACTGGGTCTGCAGATGGATCATTTTGGAAGTAAGGGAGGTGGTAGTTCTTCTGTATGCAACCAACTATCATGTTTACTTGTGGGCGTATTCTCACCCCCAGGGAGAGCCTGACAAGAGCAGAAGTATTCAGAGAACAGGAGCAAAAGCAGCTGTGGAGAGACTGAGCTGATCTGGGCCACGAGTCTCTCTGGGCTTAGCCACTTCACATTTACCAGCAGGCAAAGGGTGTTCATCTGTGCAATTATTGCAGAGTAGCTGGTGTCCCCATAAATCCACACCCTTGGTTGCCTCAGCATAACTTTTTTCATGAAGGCATACCCTCCAGCACATAGCTGGCATTAAATGTGTGATTCAGAACCATTAAGGCAACGGGACAGCTCGTACACCCTGAATCAGACACCAGGTTTACATACCTTGATGAAGCCAAAGGAGGGAGAGAAATGGCTTAAAATGCCTATCCTAAGAAATGGGATGTATCACACAAAGGGGAGCTAAAGACTAAACCTGTGGAAAGCCATCTGATATTTCACCTTTGGTTGCGTTTCAGATTTTTCAGACCTGCTGTGAATGTCAGTGTGTGCAATGGTCTCCTGGGGATGGTGGAAGATGTCCCATCTCTTCAGCTTTTTAACAGCGCAGTAATCAGTTGACAGAGAGTTTGTGAAGTGGGAAGGGTTTTAGTCAGTGTGTGTTGCTAAACAAGTATGAAAAAAATGCAGATAGTATCGTGGTTTCATTTTTGTTTACATTAATACTGTTTTGCTTCGTCCTTGACGTGCAGAACTGTTGCTTTTCTGAGTCCTTGGCTAAGCCTTGGGAAAAGAGAGTGCTCTCTACTACACGCTGGATGTTGCTTTAATAGTAACATGATAAATTTTACAATTCCTCTTCTACTCCCTATTCTTCTAGGAAGAATGGAGGGAGTGAGGGTACAACAAGATTAAGAGTGAGACAAAGAGAATCAAATCCAGGTTTGGAACTGCAGAGGAAACAGTGAAAGCTGCTTTAGCAGAGCAGTTTGTGTAATGACAGAGTAGGCAGAACTTTTCAGGCTGGAAGACAGACAATTTAGGGGAAATGTAAGTCTAGAAAGAACTGGAGATAAGGATGGGGACTGGCCATTCTGTTCCTCAGTACAAGAGGTGGGAGCATCAAGTATAGTAGGCAAAAAGAGATGAATCTTTAGGCATCAGGTGATTGATCTGTGCAACTCGACAGTAGGATTTGCGGATGCTGAAAGTTTACATGGGAAGATTGTACCAGTTCTTGGAAGATAAATCTATTGAGGGTTATTAAACAGACAGAAACCACATCCTGCTCAGGAAGTCCCTTGAGCTGAAAATAGCTGGAGGCTGGAGAGTACTTGGAGGAAGTATCATATGCTTGCCATGTTCTCATTTTTCCTGAAGTATCTGCTTATTAACACTGTTGTTTAACAAGCTGGGGGAGATGGGCCCTTGTCTGACCTGGTGTGGCCTTTCTTAAGTCCTTTGGGGTAAAGAAAATGAGGATATAAACTGTTATATATCTGTAGTGAGGAACCATTTCAGAATTAGAGTGTCTTGAGTAGGAAGAGCTTACAAAGAGCTGGTCCTGCCCCCGTGTCTGCTTCACTCTGTGCAGTGTGCTGGAGCCAATGGCAGGGCAGTCCCCATGGGAGCTCCGAGGTGCTAGAACATACACTTGACGGAGGTTTGAATTTTATGGTTTTTGGGGGAGGTCTTGTGGGAAAAGACTCCCACTTTGGGAGAAGGCTGAAAACATGCTTTCAGCGGGCAGCTGTTCCTGGCATGCCCGGCTGCTCAGCCAAGTTCCTCCTGAGAAAACTGCATCAGTTATCAATTCTACTTTATGACAGTGTGGCAAAAAGATAGACACAAAATAACTCTGGTCCTGGACATAAAACTCATTGTTGAAATTGAGGCAGCAACTCTTATTTGCCACTACTGACTGAACTTGCAAACTTCAGCTCTGGATTTGGATGAGAGCTTTGGGGCCCGGGCCCTCCCAAGTCCTATTTTGTGAATGGGTATAGACAGCGATGGCTGTTCATCACATGGTGCAACTTTTCTCAACGAAGGACGTCATCAGGATGTTAGCATGTGGACAAAATGTGCGGGATTGGCAGCAGGATGGAGCGTACTGTCCTTGAAGGCCTGTTAGGTGAATGATCCATGAGGTAGGAAGGGTTTGTACAACAGAGCAGAACAGCCCAGCTGGGTTCATCGAAGGTCTTGAGTGTCAAAATCTCCTGTTTTCAGTTCCTAGGTCTGTTCAGACAGGGAAGCAGCCCATTTCCTCCCATCCCATAAGAAATTCCTTGCAGTTACCAGTATGTTTAGCAGTGATCAGGAAGGCCATAACAGGCTTTAGAAAACATGCTGTTTTATACACTAGTAAGACACTTTAAGAAAGGTCAAGAGATATTTCCCAACCCCAAGTGTTTACCTGGTAGATGCTAATCTAATCTGTCTAGACCGTAACGCCCGTAGGAGGCAGAAGCAGCCTGGCAGCGAACTCCCAGGTAAGTCTGGAGGCAGGTAGGATTTAAAGGGACACGGTGTGTGCCGGGCACGGGCACCGCGCTCGCCAGGAGCTCAGAGGCCACTGCCATAAAGCTGCCGCGGCGCACGGCCCCTCTCATGAGGTCGCTGGTGTCGTTCTGGCTGAGTGTTAATCCTCCCTAACAGCGCTGCCTTGGCAGCCCTGCAAACTGAAGTGATTTCCAGAGAGCGGAGCTTCCCTGTTGGGCCCTGCCGGTGGACTTCAACCCCAGCTGGAGGGATCACCTCATAGAATCATAGAATCCTAGAATCCTAGAATGCCCAGGGTTGGAAGGGACCTCAGAGGTCATCGAGTCCAACCCCCCTGCACACGCAAGGCGGGTTGGACTTCTCCAGGGAGAAGGCGGCAGGTTACTTGCCGTTCCTCCTTGGCCTTTCTGCTAGTGCCAGCCCCTGTGCCCGAGGGCTTGTGGCAGTGGGTGGAGAAGACCTCAGGCACCTTTAGACCATAGGCCATAATGCCCCTGTCGGTTCGTTACAGGGATTACTCCTCCAGAGAGGGTCTGAGCACTCTTGGTTTCCCCAGGCTGCTCCTGCAACAGGTTCGTAGGCTGGAGCCGTGGTCCTTGTTGGGACAGGGGACAACCCCTGCTTCCCCCCACTGCAGGGACCAGTAACTGACTGACATCGTGTTCAAAACACTAAGTCCCGTCTTCACTGTGAAACCTCAGAGAATGAAGGATTTATCCGTCTTCTTGGTTCACTGATGAATTGCTTTCCCTGATCAAGAAGCAAAACAAAACAAAATGCATCTTTTTTTTCAGATCTGAATCTTTCTAAGGACCTACAAAGCTCTTGTTATTTTAAAGAGGAACTTGGTTGCCTCTTTTTAAAAGTCAAGGCAGTGGCAAGTTAAACATTTTTGTACTTAAATATTCCATTACGTATATGGCAAAGAATGACAGAGAATGATTTCTTCTGAGACCACTGCAACACATAACTAAACACTTTGTGGTAAAATAAAGAAATGAACAGCGGTCTTCCTTTTGAATTTGCTTTCAAAGGGCCTCTGCATTTTAAACCCTAAGTTTTTTTCTCTTTGAGTAGTAGCACATACTCTTTTAGTCCTTGTGAATGCTTTTCTCTCATTTCACTAAATGTTAATTTGCATGAGATACTTGTGGCTTTAAAGAGACAGCATATGCTCTCTGTGCCCACCAATCTAATTTCCTTCCATCTGAAAACAATCACTGTCAGAGCTCTGGAGAACAGCGGCAGCATCCCCGTGCTGGTAGGGGCGACACTCATTTCTAAGTGGATGCACAAGAAATAAATAATAAAAAAGAAGATTGTTAGTCATATGCCATTATGTTCACACAAGTGGCACTTCAAGTTGAAGAATACATTCCAAGTATGTGATTCTTCAGATTGTGCTCATTTTTAACTTCCCCGAGGAAAGTGTACCTTAATTAGTCTGTGCTAATCCAAATTATAGTATCTCGTGTCTTAAGAGTTGCTAAAATACTTTAAATCAGCTGCATATGTCTGAAATAATAATGAAAATAACCGCATTTGTGAAAACTATCTGAATACAAGAGGGCTATAAATAGGCAGGAGGTGGATTGGACAGTCGGCAGATTCTCAGTTGGAATAAAAACATCATAGTTAAGCCAAAAGCATGGCAACCAATATTTTCTGTTATAAAAATATTTGAGACGAATTTAGTTCTTGTGAAAGCTGTCTGAAATTGAGGGGAATAGGAGAAGTTCTTTGTTTATTTGCAAGCCAGTATTAATACTTGAAGCATAAAGCTAGACACCGTAAGAGGAATGCCAACAAGCTGCTGATGGTATGCAGAAATCCTTTTTTTTGCTTTTTTTTTCTTCTTTTTGCCACAGGAGAAGACTGATGGTGTGTTCATGCTCTTTCACTGTAACCTCCACCTTGATAACGCCTGTCACTTGAGCAAAGTGTGTACGTCAGGTCTGTGAAGTGAATTACTACTGTCCACTAGAGGCTGTAATGAGACCAACAATGTCATTTCATGACAAATTGAAGACTTAGACTGTAATGATTGATAATTGTAAGATCATTTTTCACACTCAATACGTCTTTAATCACTGGATTTCCCTGGGTGCGAATGTCAGAAAAAAAAATCCGACTTCTTAAGCCTCTCATTCTCCCATTTTTCATAGTTAACTATTAATTGTATAAAATATGCAGCGCAGATGACACAGTACAACTAGTGTATTGAAAGACAGTTTCTTCTAGACAGCATGCATCTTCCATGTCAAATTGATTAATAGCTTTTGGTCAAGAACATATTCAGCTGGGAGCCGTATCAGTTTCGGCGTGTCACCAGCAGTAAATAAAAATGCTGGAGTCTCTGTGTGTTCTGGCATCTCACTCAGCACCGCAATATCTGCGCGCCGTCTACGCCGTGTTCCGCCATGTGACTGACTGGCGTCTGTCCCGTATTTCGTGCCTCGCTCCCTCCCCAGGGGCAGGAGAGACAGTGATGGAATGGGTTGGGGTTTTTTTTTTTTCTAGTTTTGCTCCCGCTTGGTGTGGACCCTGTTGGTGCTGTAGAGGGGCCAAGGGGTGCTGGTGTCGGGTGGATCAGAGGTGCTGCGAGAGCCCGTTTGGGGCGTCGCTCTGGGCTGGCCCCGGAGCGGGGCCTTGCCCCCTCGCGCCAAGTTGCCTCTGTCTGTTGGGAGAAGCTTCCTGGTGGCGGGTAAAATGGGGTTTGTTTTCCCTGGCAAGTGACTCTTCCGCAGGGGCTTAGGCCGGCACCGCGGAAGGATCCGTAGGCCACGCTGCCTCAGCGCTCACTAAGGGGACCTGTACACAGGCTGCTCACACAGGGGACTTTCACAGGGCACTTACACAGCCACAGGTGACTTACACAGGTGACTTTCCGTGCTGGGGTTCCCCAGCCCCTCAGCCCCCACCAGCACTTCCTTATTTCTGGGTACGGATTTGGGAAGCCCCGGAACAGGCCCTGGGTGGCAGTGTTAAGGGAGGCACATTCCCTGATGCCTTTTCCGCTGTTATGCAGCTGAGGGGCTTCTGAGGTGGTGGCTGGAGCTGCGGCATTTCCCAAAGCTGTGTTTGGGAAAACAATATCGCTTTGCCTTCCAAATGACTTAAATGTTAGGGGGGGGGGGGGTCTCTTCTCAGCGCTGAGCCAGAAGCACAGATGGAGATTTAGGGGGTTTGGTGCATGGCAAAAAACCCCCAAACCAAACAAACCCGACCCCGAAGCAGAGGCGGGTGCTGCGGGACGCGCGGCGGAGCAGAGCGGAGCGGAGGGCTGCACGAGCCTCCCGCCGGAGGCCGCGGCGGAGGGCAGAGGCGCGCGGCGGAGCCTGCTGCGGCACGAACGCGGCCTCCCTGCGCCGCACCTCTTGGCAAGGTGAGCGCCCGGGAAGGAGAGATTCCTTTCTCCTGAGGTAGCGCTCTGCGCAGCGGGAGCGAAGGAGCTGGCGGATGGGAGAGAGCCGCGCGCTCGGACCCGAACCCCGCTGGCGAGGGTGCAGCTTCGGCGGGGCTTGAGGGTCCCGCATGGCCCTGTGTCTCACCTGGGGCTGCTGCGCCTGTGTCCACGAGCCTCGCGTTAGGTGGATGAGGATGACTCTGCTGTCCGGTTTGCTGCTGCGCATCCAGCTGCTGAGTGGCGCTGAGTGGAGCGCTCGTCCAGACGTCTGGGCCCGTTGTTGTGGCTGTCCCTAGACTGCTCACAGAATCAGGCTGCATTTCGTAGTCAGCCTGGAGATGTAGAGGTTGCAGCAGCAGAAGATCCTTGTGCTTAGTAAAGCCAGCCTGTATTCAGTGTCAGCCCTAGCTGCAGCTTCAAACATTATTGTGGCATGTTTTAGAAGTTATGGTGAACTAGTGCAGTGGTTTACAAAAGGGACTACTTTGCTGATCTGTAGAACGACGGGCAGAATCCTAGAGCATTTTGCACCTAACCTCTAATCCTAGAAGCATCTAATGGGCGCGTGTATCTCCGGTAGGAATCTGCTCCCGCGGCGCTTGCGGTGGCGCGGGCAAATGGGTGCAAGCTGCAACAAAGAGGGTGCTCCGGTCGGCCGCGCTGCACCCGCACCGCTGCCCGCGGCCCTGCCGGCGCCCGCTCCGCGGAGCAGGGACATCCCTGCCCCCAGCGTTCATGCAACGCTTTATTGCAGCGCGGCGGTGCTGGGGGAGACCTGCTCTGCTTCCCTCCCTGATGCCGAAGCAGAGTGTGCGTAGTTCTTCATGTCTTCTGTCAGGCTGCATGCAAACCTGGTGCGGCCCGGCTGTACTTTGCTTGTATTCTTTCCATACTTCTCCCCTATTAATTGCTTTAATTTGCTTAATGCCTATCGTGGCAATACTACTACAAAAAGACTTTGTCTTTTCTCCTCAAACTTGAAGACCACCTGAGCCAGCCTAGAAAGAAGACTTCTTCTCTGATCTCCGGTTTGCATCTGTGTTGGCCAGTTGGCCGTCAGGGCAGTGTGTGAGCTGTGGGGAGCCATGCCGAGAGAAGTAGGGGCACGAGGAGCCGATGCAGGAGCTCTGTGGAAGCATGAGGGGCCCTATGGAGCGGAGCAGAGTTCGGGAGCGACTCGCATGCTCCGTGCATGGCCAGGAGGGAGGTGAGGGGCCCTTGGTGAGACGTGTGCTGAGCATCACAGAGCGTGAGCAGCCGCTCGTGCTCTGCTCAGCCCCGGCCCCGCAGCCGTCGCTGCGTGAGTCAGAGCCTCCCTTGCTCTCAATGAAATGGAAGGGACTTTCTACGGAGCAGCTCAAGTATATGCCAAAGAATGTGGATAAATAAAGCCAATTCAGAAAACGGGAGCGGGATGCAGGCTCTTGCTCTGAAACACTTCACAGCTCTCCCCGGCATAGTGCAATATGGCATCTTAAACACCCATCCCCCTTTTCTGACTCCCAGAGGCGGCTTCAGAGCATTCCCGGCGCTCTCTTACATCCTCCCTTGGAGAGGCAGAGCAGCCTCTGGTTTCCAAGCATCCCTCAAAGCAGCCTTCCCTGCCATTTCTGAAGGACAGCACGCTGTGCTAGCTGGCTCTGCTCTCCACACACACACACACACACACACGTATATATTATATAATTATATATATATATATTTTTTTTTCTTTCCACCTAGCGTCCTGCTTCCTGAGATCCTGGGGAGCAAGGGGAGCCCGCGCCGTGCCGCGCGGCGCAGTGGCAAAGCACCACAGGGTACGTGCATGCAAACTCCGCTGCGGGCAGCCAGCCCCTCGCGCTTTGAAGCGCTGAAAAAAAATAATAAATAAATAAATATATAAATAAATATATATATAAATAAATAAATAGGAAAGGGCCCGGGGCCGGCCGGCGGCGGTGCCAGGAGCAAAGGGTTAAGCGGCGGCGGGGCTGCGCGGATGCAATAATCTGTGTGGCTCTGCTGGCCGCCTGCCAGCGCCTGCCTTGCCTCCTCCTCCTCCTCCTCCTCCTCCTCCCTCCCCTCGCACGGAGTCGGATCCTTGGGCTGTTGCAGAGGCAGCCAACTGCTCCATATTTGGCTTCTCTTCCACATTTACATACTGGGGAGCGGGCGCGGGGCGCGGGCGCGGGCGGACGGCGCTGCTGCTGCTGCTGCTGCTGCTGGCGCGGCGGTGGCGGGCAC
>JAVCKT010021118.1:0-10270 GCA_032273925.1 Rhynchotus rufescens
CGCGCGCCGGCAGCACCGCCCGCCCAGGCGGAGGCGCGGCGGGAAGCGAGCCGCGCCGAGAGGGGCGCCTTCCGCTTCCGGCGCGCGGGGCAGGGCGGGAAGCTGGAGGAGGCCATTAGGGGCTGCGCGCGGGCAGGGTGAGGTCGAGGGGCCGGGACCGGGAATCCGGGACCGGGAATCGGGACCGGGGGGCCGGGAACCGGGATCGGGAGACCGGGCCGGGGGGCCGGGACCGGGAACCGGGGGGCCGGGGCCGGGCGGCGCTCCCCGCTCCGCAGCCGGGCCTTGGGAGGCCCCGGGCGATGCGGGCCCCAACGGGCCCCCTTTCCCTTCCCTTTCCCCTCAGGGAGCCCCAAGCTCCCCCTCATCCTCCAGCCTTCCTCTCGTGTCCGTCTCCGTTGGTAGGACCCCTCTTTAGCGCTTCATCGGTGCGCGGCGGGTTTAGGGGCGACACAAAGCAGCAATCGGTGCTTCAAGCCGGGGCCGGTTGTTGTTTATCCCGGGGGAGCGGCCCCTCACCGTCCCTCTGCTCCGCCCGCAGGTGTAGGGCGGCCGCTCCGCAGACATGTCCATCGGGGTGCCCATCAAAGTGCTGCACGAGGCCGAGGGCCACATCGTGACGTGCGAGACCAACACCGGCGAGGTTTATCGGGGCAAGCTCATCGAGGCCGAGGACAACATGAACTGCCAGGTGCGTCCCTCGCCTCGGGGAGCTCCCGCCCGGCCGCAGGGGCCCGGAGCCCCGCGGCGCTCGGCTTGGGGAGCAGAAACAATCTCTTATTGTGCTCTCTTGCTCTGTTTTAGTGGGTTCAGGAGGGCCCAGTGGCTACAGGACTGCTGCTTTCTGTGTCCCGGGGAGGACCAGGCGGTCCCATCCATGGTGGCAGGGTCTCTCTAATATTTTCATTTATGAACAGTGTTTCTGCAGGAGTTGTTCACTTTATTGCACTTTATTTATCGTTTACAAGGCCTCATTTGAGCAACTGAAGCATATGCTTGCTTGCTCGTTTGTTTTAAATGCACCTGACTTCAGGCATCTCAAGAGGCCTTAATTCTGTTTGTTTGCTTTTTCCTTCTTTTTGATAAAAATCGTTGTTCAAATCAAAATTCTTTCTTAATACCTAAAACAAAATTCTATTGTAAGTGACGTAATATGGGAAACGGAGCTGAGTTTTATTTCTTTCAGAGTTTGTTTTAGGTTAGGTATAAGGTAAATGTGCTACTCCTGCTTGACTGGCTCCTGGCTTGTGTGTGAGTGGTCCTGGCTGCCTTGTGCCACAGCTGCAGCCCAGGGGGCTTTGCTTGGATGGATTTTGGCCTTACAATAAATCCTCTGTATTTTATCCGCTGTTGTTGCTGTGCCTTGCTTATAGGTATGGCTTTAAATCAGCTGCATGTCATTAGGTTACTCTGATTATATAGCAAGTTACTCTGATTATACAGCAAGGAAACACTAGGAACATGAGACTAAAGAATGGATGTGTAAGCAGTGACACTGTTATTGGAATAATCATGTTCAATATGCTTTTTTGTTGTTACTTTTTGAGCCTGCTTAATTCATATTCTGCTGATGCAAAGCTGCCATCTGAAAATTTGGGAAGAGACCTAGAAAGGCTTTCTGTAAAACTAGCTATGTGCTTGACCTGGGTAGCTCTCACACAGAGGACTCTGCAGGCGAGAGAAACTTCACCTGCTGGAGGCTCCCGTGGACACTGACTGGTCTCTTGCTTCCCAGATGTCCAACATAACCGTGACGTACAGGGACGGCCGCGTGGCCCAGCTGGAGCAGGTGTACATCAGAGGCAGCAAGATACGGTTCCTCATCTTACCAGACATGCTGAAGAACGCTCCTATGCTGAAGAGTATGAAGAACAAAAACCAGGGCTCTGGGGCTGGGCGAGGAAAAGCAGCTATTCTCAAAGCTCAAGGTGAGTGTTGCTGAACAGAGATACAGGCTTGGCAATTATCAGAGTGAGCAGTATTGATGGGAAGATAATTTACATGTTAAGTTGTCCTGTTAAAGTTATATTGAGGCTTTCCATAAGGCTTTATTTGCGTGTTCTCCTGTGAATGTGGATGTTAGCTGTTTGGACCACATGGATAAGGAGCTAAGTGGTTTTTGTTTAAGGTTTTATAGAAAAAATATTCTGTTAGTATGAATCTCTAAAAAATTTGACAGTTGTAATTACGTATTCTGCAGTTATCCCTCGTTAGCACTTCTCTTAGGTGAGCAGTGTAGTTACAACAAGTTTGAGTGGGAGAATTGGATCGCCCCCAAAAATATCTATTAACTTTAGTGGGGTAGCGAGTGAGTGGGACCTGCTGAGTTCTGCTGCAAAATCCTCTAACTCTGCTATAATACAAATCTCCTGTGGTCCCAAACTATGTACCATATGAGAATATATATATATATATATATAAGGTGTATTAATATTTCTCCGTCTCTATACACTGCGTTGTTTCAAGTGGCAAAACTGTGGAGCTCTTGGGCCTGGTTCATCTCACAGAACAGACTTATCTCTAATATTATATCAGCTTCTGGACTTTTCGCAGTAGTTGTGTTTCCATGCTGCCAAGCAAGAGACTTTGACATTCATGATTTCTTAGCTGCTGTGGGGAAGAAAAAAAAGGCAGTTATACCCAATTCACCTGATCCCTGCTGTTTTCTTTCCTCAGTGGCTGCGAGAGGAAGAGGCCGTGGGATGGGCCGTGGCAACATTTTCCAGAAGCGAAGATAATTTTGGTCTTGACCGAAAAGCTTTTTTTTTTGTTTTGTTTTTTATTAGGGAGCGTTAACTTGACTACATGTGCATCAGTATAATTTTTTTTAATAAATATTTCTGACAAAAAGTGTATGCTCTTACATGACAAATCCTCTTGGACATGTCCAAATTCTGGCTGCTTTTTGTAGCTGAGAAATACATTGTAGGTCGTTGCAAGACTTAAAGCTGCTTTGTCTGGAAAATAGAGGACTTGGTACTTAGATTTGACTTCACTGTATCTTTTTGTATGATGGGTTGAGTTTTAAAAAATCATCTTATTTCCTCTTTCTCGCTAAATCCTATTAAGGCTCACCCTCTGAAGAAAAATGAGACATTTTTGAGCTAAGCAGGGGCAGCTTTCTGAGAGGCAAAGCAGTATTTTCTTTTGCTTTGTATGCTGAGCAGTACACTGACATTTTGCCTGTATTTCTTTTTTTTCTCACTCTTGGGAAATGTTTTTCACTAATGTGTGCATAACTTAAATATTTGATATACAGGCCTAGCCTGAGGCTTCAAATTCTAATTCTTTTGGTAATTCATGTGTTTTCCCCCCAACTATACCTGGGGAGATAACTTCATTGATGGAATATAAAGTAATGGGAGGTTTTGTCTTCCCTTTTTTGTAGGAGAAATTTGAAATGTTTTGTGAATTCTAAAGCTAGTGAGGGTAACCATTAAATATGATTCTATGTGAAAACTAATCTTTTGTATGAGACCCAGGACTAATCCTAAGCTTCAGTCTTAACACTCATGCATCATCACAAGGATCATGAGGTCACCTGCAGGAAACCAAATTTCATTAAAGCTTTAGGTTATTTTGCTGGAAATGTGGTGTGGTGGTTCTCGTTGCTTACTTAAATGACTGAAAGGTTTAAATCAGCACTCGTGTACCTAATTTCCTACTTACATGATGAATTATCAGTCTGTGCATGTGTCGGGTGCCTGTTCTTACCCTCCTGCTCTGATACTGTGAAGACTTTCCCTTTTGTGCAGACATTGAAGTTCGGTTAATGCATCAACTTGCTGCATTGTCTGTGAATAAAGCATTGAGCTCTGATTGTTAGAAAAAATCTCAATTTCCTTCTTCTGTGTTATCTCAACTATAGAGAGTTATCTCAACTATTTCTGTTTAAAAACCTGATGTGTTTAAATAGTGTTTGGGCTTAATAGTTGATATACAATTTAAGTTAATGTTTTCTTATGCTTAATTTGAGGCTTTAGGTAAGGCTTTTCTTTAAGGTGTAGCTATAACCACATCAATTTGTCCAAAATCTATTCACAGAGACAATTTTCACAGTATCTAAAGTATGTGGCAGGTAAGTCACACTTGTATAACAGTAATGCCTGCACGAGGGCGGCATTTCCATTTTAAAGTAAGCCCTTAACAGAACTCAGTAATGGTGTTTAATCCCCTTGTGGAAGCCTGGAATCTGGAATTGCTCCGGAGGGCAGTCTGGCTGCTGGCCACTGATCTGACCAAGCCCTCTGAAGACACCGGTCGGCCAATTCCCAAGGTCTCTGGAAGTGGTTGGGAGGTGACATTAGCCATGAGGAAAGACTAAGTGAGCTGGGCCTGTTGAGCCTGGAGGAGAGAGTTTTGCTTTTGCTCCCCAAAGCATCAATCTGGTGATTTTTAACATACAAGAGGTGCAGTTGTAGGTGAAGCAAAGAGGAACCACGTTGCCAGATGCCTTTTGAGTCCGACCTCCCTGTGATCTCCAGGGAAAGCACTGAATTTTGCTGCATTTTTTTTCTTTTGCAGGAACTAACTGGCAATTCCAGACTTCAAAGCTTTGCTTCCTTTTCTTTAAAGTCTTCAAAAGAATTATTAATATCTGGGAAAGGAAGGAAGCCACAGATGAGAATTTGACTTTTTTCTCTCTTTTTTTTTGGTAAAAATTTCAATATTTTGCCAAGGTCTTTTTGCAAAGTTATGTGCTACTTTCTTTTGCAGAGTGGGACTGAAAGGGCACCGGTTTTGACTGCAGACAGACTGCAGCCCAGCAAAGGATTTGAAACACAGGGGATCCCTAAAAGCCAGCGTGATTAAATGAATTAAATGCCACGTTGGAGCTGCTCAGCGGTGACAGGCTCATTAAGGGTTGTTTTCACTAATTATAATGGTTGTTTTCACTAAGGATTTTTTATTATTTTTAAAGTTCCCATTCCCCCTTCCCGTGCAATACGAAGCTTCTGTTCTCTCCTGTGAGACCCCCAAGCCCTCAATGTGACCTTGAGCAGAGCTGAGGGCAGGGGAACAAGAAGGGATTTAGAGAGGAACAGAATCTTTCCCAAGCAGATCCAAGTGCTGGAACAAACTCCACTGGATCTGCTTTGAGAAGTTTCTAACCCTACTGCTGTTTCTCACCCTCAATGTTTATGAGCAGGAATGCAGGGTAGTAAATCTTTTTTAAAGCATTTATTTTTTCCAAGCAGTATTGGAAGTTTGAAGTGGACTTAAACACCATCTCTAATGTGGATCGGCTTTGAGGAGGATACTGGATTTTGCATTAGCAAACACCTTTGCACCATGAATTCAGGTTGTGCCTGAGTTCAGGATGAAATTGCACAAATACAGACATTAGGTGTGTTAAGGTAGTATTAACAGGTTGGAAGCTTCACACAGTAGGAATTTCAGCACCAGCCATGATAACCATATAATTTAGCAGCATTTTATTACTCAATTACAGCTCTAGCTGGTATGCTAGTTTGTTATACAGGCTGCTTTGAAGCACTGATATGCGATTTACATCTTAGGCTGACTTAGTGCCACAAATCCACATTTCCTTCTCACAACTGGCATCCACTAGATGGCCTCATCGCTGAGCGAATCAAATGCCTAAGAACAGAACCCTCTGGAAGGAGAAAAAAAGGAAGAAATGTGTCTTCTGATATAAAATCCACAAGCACGAAGCTATTGTAAACTCAAGCGTGCAGCGTCTTGGCTTCTTTTCTTTCCTGTTGGAGCTTCCCCGCGGGCTGGCGGCGCTTGCACGGGTTCCTCCAGCTGCTGCCTGACCTGCCGGTGCAGCGCGCGCTTCCCTGGCACTTGGAACGGAGCACTTGGGTACGTAGCGCTGGGTCCTCTCGCTCTGTGTCTTGGAGGGGTCCATTTCTCCACGTTGGAGGGCTCTCTGGATAGATTCAACTTTCTGGTGTCGTCACAGGTTGCAGCACTTCTCCATTCTTCATCACTGCTCTTTGTGCCCGGGCTTGGGAATCTCTCCCTGCCCTGAGTCTCTCACGGAGAGACTTACTGGCCCAAAGCTTTGACGTGAACTTACACCTTTGGTATAACCTGTGTAGATGCCTTCTAAGAACTCACATGTGGGGCAGAGACGCCACAGAGCAGCCGTACAAAGCGAGAGCACAGAAACAAGAGGCATTAAATGGAGAAGGTAAATCAAAACGCACAGAGCTGTGGGACATTTCTGCACTGGTCAGGAGATTGCAGCGCATCTGTGGGCTGTTCTGCTTGCCAGCTGTGTCTCGTTTTCATTTGATCCCAAAGCTGAGTGCCTTTCTTGAGTTCATGTTCCAAGATTGCTCTCTAAAATATCAGCCTGAGAGGCATGGTGTTGTGATGGAGGGAGGGATGCTGTGCGGAGGAGATAAGTGGCAAGCTGTGGTGTCTCCTCTATGAGAGTAATTACATGAACCAGAGTAAAAGCCCTGCTCTCCAGGGAAACAGAGCTCATATCAGCTCTCAAAATTGCAGGTGAGAGAGGCAGCACCTCGTATTCCCTCCCCTCTGCCAGGGAAAGCCAGGTAGCAAAGGGATGAGCCCTGGAGCTTTCCAGAAAGCCCCTTCCAGGACGTCCAGATGGAGCAGAGAGGAGGGATTTCTGTAGCTGATGGTCAGGGTAAAGGTCTGAGTCTTATTGCTACTTCAAGCTTCACCCTGAGCTGCCGTGTGAAGCAGATGACCTGTTTGCTGCTGCTGGTTTCACACGAGCAAGGAGGGGAAGTTGACGTCCCAAGGCAGGAATGACTGGGTAAGTGAGCCCAGGGTGGAGTTCGGAGCCCTGCAAGAAAATGCTGACGATGTCGTGGTTCATTCTCCGGCCAGGGGTTAAGCCAGAGGAGAAAGGTTATTCTGGGGTTCCTTGATGCTTCCGTGCTCACTCACAAAGGCAGAAATTAAGATCTAGACCTTACCGCAGCTAAGCTGATTTCTAAGTGCAAGGCCCGGTTCTCTTCCTCTTAGATTAGATATCAGTAAGTTCATGGGCCCTCTTTCACTGCTTTTGTGGCAGAAATACAGACACAGCAGCTTTGAAACAAGGTCTAAAATGGCCTTGAAACAATGCTAGTGTTTGAGAGCACTTTGCAGGCAAGGCGATGCTGTTCCCCACCACCCCATCCTCTCTGGGGACAGTAGGTCACACCTGCTGACCCGAGAGGTGCCCCTGATCTCCATGCCCTGGTGCCTGGCGTAGCCAACACGCTGCTTGTAGACAAGCACTGTGCTGGATCAGGCTGCCTTTTAATTGCTTCGGGTGTCCCGTGGTTACCTGATCCTGTAATAATAGTTCTGGATAGTGTCACGGGCGCCTAGGAGGTAACGGATGGGGAAACGCTACCCTGCTCGTTCCAGCTGCTCCTCAAAGATGAGGAGTGGGGTAGTTTAACCCTAGTTAAGGGAGAAGGCTGATGTGCAGCATGACCAGCAGGCTTGGGTTTGGGTTTTTTTTTTCTGCTCTACCCCACTAAAATATTTAATGGGAGAAGTATTTTTGCAAGTGAATTGCTCCTTCCTAGTAGACAAGCTATTAGTGCTGGCTCGGCGCCAGTCATTGCATAAGCGAGTATTGTGCAGTCCTCTGCTGCCCCACAGGGACCGTGCAACAGGAGCCCATGAAAAGCAGAGGGTTTCCAGCAGCATTAATTCCAGGGACCCTGCTGAAGCCCTGGCTAGGAAACGGATTTTATCCCCAAGATATGTGTGGTTAGGCTGGGAGAAATGAAAAGGACAGCATAGTGATTGCTCTGCTTAGTGAACTGTTTGCACCGAGCATTTAATGAGTTTGTTTTCCCCCTCCTCTAGGGACTTAAAATCTGTTGTCTGGTCGGGGGCTTGCCCTATTTCCAGCTTGGGATAGATGTTAGTGCAGCCGCTCCAGACCAAGCCACTGCTTTTCCTGCCTAAATGTCAACTGGGAGCGGGACAGGCTTTTTCCCCTGCTGCTGGTTGGATTCTGATAGTGTCCACTTGTGGGTTGCATGTTATCTGCAGACTGATAAAAAGCACAGGCCCCTTCTTGCAAAATTTGCAGTTTATTTATCACAAAGTTTAACTGGTTCCTGTTTTAGGGCTGGGAGAGACAATTGTGATGGGCCGCTGAAGCGAGGTCCTTGGGTCTGGGCATTTGGGTGGAGATGGGCTGAGCTCTTGCAGGGAGGGGCAGGTTTAGCCCTGGCTCCAAAGGCCCTCGCAGAGGTGCTGTGAAGCTGGGAATGTGCTAAGGTGCAAACCCACGTGGGGGTATTATAGGCTGCTTATCGTTTTCTTTACAGCCTTTCAAAATCTGAAGTGGACTGCAGGGTGAGTACGGTTTTTTTCCTCTTCATATGTTACCTAGCTGAGAAACAGAACTGGAATGTGGAGGGTTTTTTCCGTCATTACTAGCAGAAAAGGTGCTGCTTTTCGCTGTCTCACAATTAAATTAGCTGCTTTCTGTACAAGGCTCGTGTGTCTCTAGAGCAGCTTCAGGGCAGGTGCTGCTTTGCCATGCTCAGCAACCAGCCGATGTCGTCCCTCTTTGAAGTATATGATAAAAAATGTCATATCAGAGACATCTGTAGAGCCAGACAGGGGTGCGTCGTTCTGGCTGCAGCCTTGTTCACGCCTTGCTTTTGCGTATGGATTGAGTACAGCGGTCTGGATTGCTGAGGTGGGGAAAGAAGGAGTAAATGCACGTGGAGGAAACGCTGCTTCCTCCCTCTCCCTGGGCGTTTGCTAGGATGTGCCGCCGTCTTTGCTTTGTCCCTTCAGTACCGACTTTTTGCTGGTTAATGAGCGAAATTTGACACGGAATGAGTAGATGAAGCTCTAGGGAACTCATTAGAGGCTTTTCATGTTTGAATTTGACTCCTAACGCGTGAAGCCTAATCCTAGCCCTAGGCTGAGGCTTGCACCGTGGGACCTGCGGAACCCTCTAGCTAAGGACTACGGGTCGGAGCGTTCTGGGAAGCAGCTCCCGCTTTCCCTGTGCAACCTCGTCCGAGCCCTGCTCCTCATGTGCGTCACCTGCTTCCTTCTTGGAATGCAATCCTAACCCTGCCCTTAGACTGAGACTAATGCCCAGGCCGAGGATGGCATCCCAGGCAGTTCAGCAGCAGCAGCTCTGCTTTGGTGTGTGGAGCCTCACTCATACTTGGCTGTCTCTGATCTCTGATCCCCGTGATAGTTTTGGTGCTTTTACCTCGTGGCAGTGTCCCCACGCAAGCACAGCGTGCGGCTGCTCTCCTCAGTGCTGCCATGTGCATTGCAGCTGCCGGTGCTTAAGGCAAGAAGAAAATGGGAGGACTTCACAGAGGTGACCCTTGGAAGAGCTCTGATCCTCAGGTATCCTGCTTTCCCCATTGGAGGAACTGTGTCGTTGTGGTTGCCCTGCACCAGGGTGTTCACCCCAGTGCAGCAAAATACCTTGTCTGTTTTCTTTCCTATGGTACACCTGGGGTTTGTGGTTAGGTATTGCGATTATCTGGCTGGACTTCATTTCTAAAGAGTGAGGGCAGCAGATGAGAGCTGTTTGTTACTTCCCTGCTGCTGTTACTTCTCTTCTTAGTGCTTTAAAGTCAATTCTCTGCATGTTATCACAAGGGAGTCTCTCTAGTGGCCTTCTAAAGAGAGCCAGAGTTTGGAAATCAGTGAGTGCTGCAGGTTTAGAGGAGAGCTCAGTGACCTAATGATACTGCTGAGGGACAGAGACAGCAGTGCAAAAACGGACAGAACCCTCTGGCTTCCCAGGGACACTTCCCTCTGTACAGACACAGAGCAAAGGGCTCCACGTTTGTGTAGGACCTGAGGGAAAATCCAGTCCCACGCTGAGACCCCATCCGACTCCTCAAGCACATGCTTCAGGGCAGCTTCAATAAGGGCCGTGCAAATGCCTCACCTGGGGCCAGGCTGCACCCCTGAGCGCTGCTGCCGGGGCAGAAAAGCTGTGGAGATGCCCCCGGACCAGCAGTAGCTACAGCTGCCATCCCGTAAGCAGAGCAGGGATGAGCGCTTGGGAGCAGGGATGAGCGCTCGGGAGCAGGGATGAGCGCTCAGCACCCCGGCTGCCTCTCTCACATGGGCCGTGGACTCACCAGGTGGTCCTGGGGTCTTCATTTCACTGCTTAACGTCT
The DNA here is from genome assembly GCA_032273925.1 of Rhynchotus rufescens. NCBI lineage: Eukaryota > Metazoa > Chordata > Aves > Tinamiformes > Tinamidae > Rhynchotus > Rhynchotus rufescens. The sequence goes on from JAVCKT010021118.1 coordinate 10,119, forward strand.
CAGTTTTCTTCTTGGCACAAGCAGTGTGGCTCTGCTCAGGCTGGGAGTTTAGGCAGATCCTGCTGATGTTTGACGTTTCAGTGGTGGACAGTGATAGGACTAGAGGAAATGGCTTCAAACTGAAGCATCGGAAGTTCCACAGGAACTTAAGG
>JAVCKT010021118.1:18461-39856 GCA_032273925.1 Rhynchotus rufescens
AGCAAAAAAAAAAAAAAAAAAAAAAAGAACAAACACAAAAGGAGGCAGACACAAGAGGGAGACACACTGCCGGGCTCGGCCTCTGGCCTCCGAGCCCTTTAACTAAGCTCCACAACAGTGAGGTTCTTGGGGTGCCTCCTTTCACGCTCAAGACTGCCGGTCCCAAAGTTTCCAAGGTTCATAGGAAAAGGAAGAAATGAAGTAATCTACAAGCCTCTTTCTGCTTAGGTTCCTCCCCCATCCCTTTCCCTCAACCCAATGGCTGTTGGAGGATGTTCTTGACTCCGTCAGGTCTTTTTCCCATCTTCCAGTGAGACCCAGCCTGGGGACCAGGTTCACTGTAAGTCACTGGCTCCTCTCCGGAACGTGGGCGATGGGGTTGACAGCGAGGGGAGGGAGCGGGAGGACGGCAGGCTTTCATCTCACAGCAAGTTGGGGGGAGATGTCAGGGAAGGCAGGAGAAAAGCGCCAAAGGAAGCCGGTGAAGGTGGCCCTCTGCTCGGTGGTGGTACTCAAGACTCCTCCGTGGCGCGGCCTCGACGTGCCGGCCCGTTGCCCAGTCACCTCTCGCAGCCCTGCTGGGGGAAAGGACGTGGCGGGGAGCTCTCGCTGCCCTCATCCTCCTCGCGGCCGGTGGAGAGCTCCGAGTCGCAGTCGAGCGCCTCGTAGATGGTGGGCAGCGTGGTCTGCTGGCTGAGGCGCTTGCGCAGGCCCACGAGCAAGGGCTGCGGCATGGAGGAGACGTCCACGTTGTTGCCGAGGTCAACCCAGGCCAGGCAAGGGAACTTGCTCATGTCCTTCATGGCGTCGGTGAGCTCCTTCATGGTGGCCCGCGTGAGCCGGTTGCCGTTGAGGGAGAGGTGGGTGAGCTTGGGCAGCGCCCAGAGGAAGGGCAGCAGCAGCCGCACCATGTCGTCGTTGAGCTCGGTGAAGCTCAGGTCCATGGAGGTGAGGTGGTCGCCGTTGTTCTGCAGGTAGTAGGCCATGCGGTGGACGTCCCGCATGGTCAGCGGGATCCCCGACAAATCCATGGAGTCTTGGCTCACCTTCTTCTGCAGGCTGGTCTTCAGGCTAATGGTGGAGAAGGGGAGAGAGGGATTGTTACGGACACACACTTGGGGCAGGAGAGACTTCATGAGGAGCACGGGTGGGGAAGTAAAGGCTGGATGGAGTCTAAAGCAGAAGGTTTGTACCATGCCTTTGGGCAGACCCCGTCCTGGAGCTTTCCCGTGTGTTCTCAGCATTTGTACATAAACGTTGCAAGAACTGGCTAAACTGGTGGTGCTCAAGTGTCCTCCACTGGCGCACTTCAAAGGGCTGCTCTGGGTGCGTGCACGGACAGCCGTGCATGAACAGCAGGAATAACCAAAGCAAACTTGCTAAGTGCACCGGCTTGCACCGTGCAGGGCTTGAGAAATAGGCATTTCATCAGGAAAAGAATCGGTGAATATAGATAAGCTGCACTCCAGGGTTTCCTGCATGTCCCCTTAAAGGTTTCCCGTAGTGCTGCTTAGCAAGCGAGCAGCACCTGGAGCTGCTCGTTTTGGTCTCCGTGGTCAGCAGCTCCCTGGGATGTGCTGCAGCTGTGGGCAGGGCAGGGGGGCTGCGGGGGGCACCGAGGGGTGGGTTCAGCTGTGGTGCTTGTCTGTGTTGGGAGTGCTTTGTTGGTGAGCACAGGGAGGAGGTAGCTGTAGGGCTGTGGCCAGGGGTCCTTGAGGCCCCGTGATGGGCTGGGGGGCTGTGTGAGGTTGTCACACGAGAGACCCTGACCAGTGACACAAGTGACACTGGTCCTGCTGTTCGGGGCGCACCCGGCTTTTTGCGGCTGTGTCTGCAAGTGTGGATGGCAGCAAAGGAGCTGCCGCGGCTGAGAACAGGCGCAGCGCGGAGCAGCTCCTCCTGTGAGCTCTTACGTGCTCGGGTTTAAAGATTTATAAGAGCCTGATGCGCTGCCTGCCAGCCGCTCGCAGTGCGTGCCGCAGAGCACGGCGGGGCCGGGGCAGCGCTTCCCTGCGCACTGACAGCAGCGGCTCATGTGCCGCTGTGTTAGCAGCCTGACAGGGTGCAACCCCCGCAGGGGCTGTGCAAAATCCTACGGGGGCCAAACCTGAACGTACAGCGGTCTCGGGCACCCCCTGGCACGACGTTATCCCTCTGGCTGCGTGGGGTGCCTGTTCCTCCAGGAGAGCCAAGCATCAGGCGCGTGGCAGGGATGTATTCTCATATTGGGCAGATTAAGCAGGAAGAAATGAATATTCCGTGTAAAACTAGGTGCCTAGGGGATGCTTTCCCCTGCTTCTGTTAGGCTGTGCAGAAGAAAGCTGCTACAGGCGATGAGATAAAGGTCTCTGGTTTGTGTTGGCTTAGACTGAGACTTTGGGGTGGAGGATACAGGGTAAGTGAGGAGAGACACAAGCCTGTAAATCTTCCAGGCTCTGTTTGGTGCAAACAACCCTCTGGCTGTCAGAAATACCCTTCCCCAGTGCTGCTGAATGCACAGTGGGGAAAAAGGGGATGCAAACAGCAGCACCTTCCTTCCCGAGGGTCTGCAAAGCTGCCTTCTTAAAAGGGGGTCAGTCTGGCCCCTGGACCCCCCTTTTGGGTGCCTGGCCGTGCGGGTCTCCCGCTGCCCGCCCAGCCTCCCCCGCGGCGCCGGCTCTGCCCAGACTGCAGTAATAAGTCACAGCTTGGGCTCTGCCCAGAGCAGGTGCCTTCTGCTGCTCTCCCCAACAACAAGCCAATACCCCAAGGAAGCCTTAATCAGGCAGGCAAATTATCTTCCCCTAATTGATTCTCCAGACGGGGCTGCTCCTGGCTGAATGCGCTCGAGCCTTTCAGCCTCCTGGGCTGTGCCAGAGCCCTCCCTCGCTTTGCTGCCTTGTTTTTCTTGCCTTGCTCTGGTGCAAAGAGCCTCCCTAGATCACTGGAAAGCAGTGAAATGGGGGACACCCTGGGGCTGGGGACACCCTGGCACCCTTCTCCTTGCTCCCTGGCACACTGAGTGCTTGAATGCGCCTTCCCTTCCTCTGCTCTAGCGATAAATGTATATAAAATATATATCTGCTGTTAGATAAGGCACGGAGGGAGATGTGGGCAGATGCTTTCCTCTGAATTATCTGGCATTGGGTATTTTTGGAGCTCTGCTGAGCTCTGCTCCCCTCCAGGGAAAAACCCCAAGCTCAGACAACTCACGCAGCAGCTGAGAAAATGCCAGGTTTATTCGCAGGGAAATGGGTCATCTTTTATCCCCGAATTTCTGCAAGTGAAATGGGCTTCAAGATCTCTGCGGCTGAAGAAGCGTGTGACAAAACAGCCACTTAGCGACAGGGCCTTTGGTGCCCGTGGGACTGGCGGGCAGAGGGCTGCGGAGCACCCGGGGCTGCGTTAGCTTCGTGCTCCTGCAGCTGCTGGTGTGTCTGGATTTATAATGACGGGGAATGGCATCTAACGAGGATCCGGACCCCGGATGCAGGGAGGTGGGTGGCATTTGTATCCTCTGCAGCGAGGGAATTTGTATTCTCTGCTTCTCCGGTGGGAAGATGCCTGGTCCTGCTGAGGAGTGAGGGCTTTGCTGGGTTCACCCCCTTGATTCCCTCGCCTGGAAGTTGTTCCCTGTCATTCCCAGCTCTTCTCCCATGGACACAGGGAACCTGCCTCCCTGCGTGCTGCCCGCTCGGCCTCGTGGTCTCCAGGCTGCATCGTGGACCTGCTGCGTGGCATCTGCTTGGGAACAGCATAGTGCTCGAGGGACCTTTCCATCCCAATTTGGAAAAAAGGGCCTGAAACCACCCAACCTGCACTGGGCACATGGAAAAGAGCATGGAGAGCCTCTTGACTTGCAGCAACTGCTTGTTGTTTGAAGATGGGGACTGCTCCAGGTGTCCATCTCCCTTCTAGGTGCCTCTTTGAGTCCTTGAAGGTGAAGGCTCAGTGCATTTCTATGAGCACCCAGACCCCTGCACCCTCCCTTTGCATTTCTTGCTTATCAGCTAAATCTCTTGCCAGCAGGGCAGGGCTTCAAGGGCTCCTGGCCATCACCTGGCACTTGGCTGCTCTCTTGGCTTTGTGGAGCTCGGAGGAGCTTGTTCAGCAGGAGGGTGTTGGGGTTCCTGGAGATCCAGCCCCTTTGCCTCGTCTCCACACCATGCAGAGACGTGAAGAGACGTGACACCTATCAGCTGGGACCTCAGCAATGAGGGGTGCCCACTACCCCCTGTATCTCCTTCTGGAGAATTTCCATCTTTCTGGAAACTTTGATTTCTGGAAACTTTGACTTCAAAATCTTTGCCTGTTCCCCCTTTCCAGCTGCCTTTCCAGGTGGACCCTCCTCCTGATGCTGGATGCTCTTTGGGCCTTTCTGCCCCGGTAGCTGAGGAGACAGTTTCTGCTCCTCTCCACAAGTTCCTCACCTTTCTGGGAGCAGCAGCTTCTTGAAAGCATCATGTGGGGCAGTTCCTACACTCATCTGTGTGGCCTTAGCCGACTGCTTCCCCGACGTGGATCCCTCTCTAAAGCTGGAGTGATGGTGACTCTTCACTGTTTTGCAGGAGGGTGACGTGAAGCTCTAGATAATCCTCCAGGGCCACGTGAAGGTTAGGATCCAATCTGCCAGAGCTGTCATCGTGGCCCTGAGTGATGTTTCGGGGCTAGGAAAGAGCTGACACCCTTTGGAGCTGTTTCCCTGCAGTCTTCGAGACACGGGAGCTTTCTCTGCATCTTTAAAGTGCCTCCAAGTGCCGCAGTGTCTGGGCAGCGCACATCAATAACGGAGACACGGAGCAGGGAAGCCGAAGGGACGCTTGTTCTCCATCCAGCTTTGGATCAGCCAAGAGGTTTCAAAACGAGACTCATTTAGGCACATGAACAGAGTAAAGCCCCAGCCAGACTTGAGAGGAGGAAAGCCCAGGTTTGGGAGTTGGGGAGTTATTTAACTCTCTACACAAAGCTGCCCTTGCTCTCCCCAAACCTGTTCCTGGGTGAAGTGGGTAGAAGTGGGTGGGAGCTCTATTGGGGAGCAGCTTGGGGTTGCAAAGGCCCAAGAGGACCTGGCTGGGTGTATCAGAGAGCTCGCTTGTGCCTTAGAGCATGGAGATGCTTTGCTAAACTTGGCCTAACTGAGTATTTGAGTTGGGCTCTGTGGTATGACTTAGGTATGAGACTGTTCCTGTTTGGTGGAAGTCTGATTTCTCTTTCAGATGGCTACATAATTCCATAATGTCCTGGGTTTCTAGGCAGGAGGGCTGTAAGAAACTACCTTGTGGTTCCTGGGTGATTGAGGGCTGGGCTTGCTGGGCTCCTGAGGGCCTTCCTGATGGGACAGGGATGGGGACGTGAATGGAGTTTGTTTCTGAACCATCATTTTGCCAGTCAGGGGTCTGTTTTGGGAGAAGGTCCTTGCGTGTGAAGTGGCTGTGATGCCACAGCTCCCTTCTCCAGCTCCATTTGGGCTGTTATGGGAATTAAAACCTGGCAGATGCTCCGTGCTCTCCCCATAGCTGGACTTGCTACTCATCCCATGGACCTGGTTGAGGTGGAAATGGTGTTTTGGACGAGAGGCTCCAGAACCCAAAGAGCAGGAGGCAGCAAAAGGGAGAGGACTCAGTTCCTGGACGGTCTGTGCCCACCAGTCCCTTCCGGCTGTCCCAAATCCATGCGGGAAGGTAGAAGTGCAGAAGTCTTGCCCCATCCCCAGGAAGGGGGCATCCCTGTGAGCAAGGAGGGCTCAAACAAGAGCCCAGGCTCGGAGGTTACAGCAAAACGCTCCCACTAGCAGGAAGCGGAGACTTCAGGTCAGGTTTAAACACCCTGGCTGGGCAAAATTAAGCCCCGAGATCTCCAAGTGAAGCTGCTCTTTCTTGCCCCTCTGACCCCAGCACCGTCCTGCAGTGGCCTCCGTGGCCACCTCTGCAGGTGCTTCTCGCTGCTGTTCAATATTTACCCCCAGCGATTCTGGGTCCTACACGAGGCTGTGCAGTGGGGTCAGGCCCGGCGGCCGCCCTACGTGTCCCCCCGCCACCCCGCAGCTCAGGACCCCGCGAGCTCCGGTCCCCGCGCCCGCTTACCAGGCCTGGCTCTTCCTGCGGGGCAGCCCGTGCCGGGGGCGCTTGGAGTGCGGCGTGAGGTGGTAGATGAGCTGCCGGCAGATCCTGTCCGAGGACTTCCAGGGGTCATATTCCTGAAAGCAAAGGGCTGGCTCAGCCCCCCCGCCATGGGCCGGGCAGGGGGGAGGCGGTGGCGGAGCAGGGAATGCGCGTGAGGGAGGAGACGGTGGGAAAAGAGGCTGGAAGCGGAGCAGTGAGGGGGCTGGAGGTGCAACCTCCCCTCCCGGGCTAGCAGGAGTGCCTGTGAGCTCGTGCCTGCACCTGGCTGCTCGTTCCCCATGCCGAGGATGGTAAATCACCGGGCAGGGAGCAAATTCTGCATGCAGGTTGCAGGGAGGGCTGCAGCCCTAGCCGGGACCTCTGCACCTCGAGCTGCAGGTGCTGCTGCTTGCTGTGTGAGCACCTGCAGTGCAAACGTGCAGGTGCTGCTGGCTCTGCTCGCTGCAACGAGGACGATGGCCATGCTCCGGGGTGACACGCGAGGAGGTGGTGGTGGTGGATTCTGCTGGGGCAAACACTGGCCCGGGCTGTAAATGAAGCCCTTTGTGCTGGCAAGGCCCAAATTAACCCCCCATGCACAGTTAGCTGGGACTTGGTGAAACCCCCATGTGAAGATTTCTGCCTCCTGTTGCGGTTTGGAGCATGGGAGAACGGGTTGCCTTTCCATGCAGGTGCCCGTGTGCAATACCCAGCACGCTGCCCTGCTCGGGGGGCACCCGGTTGGCACCCATCCTGCTCCTTCCCATGTCCTCACCAGCCTCCCTTCCATGGCCAGACTGGGAGCTGGGCACATCCTGCCCCTCCTGCCACTACCTGCCATGCACAGGGACACGGGCTGCAGTGCTGGTGCTGCGAGATGCTGAGCCCCTCCTGTCCCTGTGCTCAGCTGCTCTCGGCTCTCAAAGGCCAGGGATTCAGCACCTTCCTCAGAAACGGGCAAAAACCTCTCTGTGTAACGGCACAGGTATGTTCAGCGCAGCCACAAAACATGAAAATCAACAACGGGGTGGCTGCAGATATGCAAAATCACGGGATGTTTCTGCTAGGCGCTGGACTAGGTCCCCTCCTGCCACCTCTCCTGGAGGCATCTTGCAGCAGGAGGTTGAAGGTGGCCTCCAGAAAGTCATCCAGGACTAGGCCAAAAGCTGGGCTCTAGCAAAGCGCAGTTAAGAGGTAGCTCTGTCATGACCACCCCTCTCCGCATCTCTAGTCGCTGACAACCTTTGGACAGAAATGAAAGCTGTTTCGGGCTGTACTGCAGCCTGAAGATGATGATCACATCTTGGCTGTTGAGACTTGCAGGCTGCTTGTTTGTTCCAGGGAGCCTCTCGAGGGACAGCTGAGCAAGGCTGCAAACTGCGCTCGTTTGCACCAGCCCGGCCGCGTGTTCCCCAGGGAGCTGCAGATAAGCACGCTTAATATCTCCCTTTGCACAAAGGAATATCTCTCTTTGCACAAAGGAATATCTCTCTTTGCACAAAGAAATCCACTCTTTTGCCCTCCTACAGCAGCGTGAGCCTTGCCAAGGCTGCCAGGCCACGGGATGTCACGGCCACGTGGCAAATGCATCTGTGGAGGCCAAGGGTACCGCACATAGGTCTGGTATCGCTATGGGAATTTGCTGTGCGGGATATAGCCTGGATGCAGGGATGTAGCAGGGCACGGGGAAGGTGAGCCCAAGGAATGGCTTGGTATAGCTGGAATAGTTGCTTTGTGTTCTGGAACGTACCAGGGAACATGGCCCCGCCATCTGATCCCCCTTCACTATGTGTTTTTTAGTTGTCATGCACCTTGTGGGCAGGTTTACTATTAGCACAAGACATAAATTCCTGATTTCTGATGTAGTTTTAACAGATTTCCTGAAAAATACGCCTCGAAACAGGTATGCTGCCACCCTGAGGGCACCCCCCAGCGCCAGCCCCGCTCGGAGCTCGCTCTGCTCAGCAGGTCCGTGGAGCTCAGGGGAGGCTTTACCTTCTTGGGACACTGCAGATCTCTAGCGAGGCTCATCAGCAAGTCATGCGAGATGGGATCCACCAAGTTAAGGAAGGTTGCATTTTTGTAGAGCACTTCATTGAGGAACGTTCCTTCCAGGCCCAGATCCTACAAGAAAACACACAGGCATCAGATCACAGAATCACAGAATGGTCAAGGTTGGAAGGGACCTCTAGAGATCATCTAGTCCAACCTTCCTGCTCAAGCATGGACACCCAGATGCATGGGCTTCTACGGAGCTACAACCAGGAGGTCTTTTAAGACCAGACCAGGTAAGAATCCCACGTGGTGCCACCTGGTTACTCAACATAGACAACACCCCAGGGTGAAGCAGCCGTGTCTGGTGCATCACTGTGGTGGTGGAGGACATGGGCAGCTGGGGAGCTCTGCTTAGCTGCCCCGTTGCCATTCAGCACAGGAAGGTGAGAGCAAGAACAGGAGTTTTCCAGATAACCCTGCAGCTTTGCCAGGCTCCACGTGCAAATCTGAGGAAGGAGTCAGGCAGGAGGAGAGGCCTTTGATCCTATTCCAACCTCAGCTTTTCTGGAAGAACCAAACCCTTCTACAGGTGCTCGGAGACCTCTCTGGTGTCCTCCCTGGCCCATCCGTGTGAGTCCAGCTGGACTTTGAAGTTCTCAGGAATCTCTAAGCAATCTTGTGTCTTAATGGTAAATCCCTACATAGCAATCGAGTGGAACTGCCCGTCTTGGTGACTTGTCCTCCCCTCCTCCACAGCGTGAGCTGGAGGGAGGTCTGTGGTCAGTGCAGCTTCACTGCATGGACCAGGTACAAGGGGGTGCTGGGAGACCTGCCCCCCAAAAAAGGCATCCCCAGGGGCTGGATAGGGGACGATGCCAAGAGCTAAGCTATTTTTGCCAAGAGGAAAGCTGAAGTCTGATGCAAGACGTGCGGTTCTTGCAAGGAGGAGGTACCGCCGAGCTGTGAGGGGGAAAAAAAAATGCATGGAAAAATGGGATCCTGGCAGCAAAATCATTGCACGAAAATACCCTGAGGGCAGAAGTGTGGAACAAAAGAGCTCCCTCGCGGAGCGGGAGCCGAGCGGGACCTGCTGCAGTCGATGGAGGGAGGAGCGGGTCCGGGGTGCGGGCTGGGTGCTGAGCAGAGGGGGTCCTGTCTGTCCGTGCTGCTCTGCTGGCTGTTGCTCCAGGACCCACGCAGAGGAGTCCCCCGGGACGCGCAGCCCCGGCAGGGCTGGCCCCGGGCCAGCAGCTCCCGCCGCCAGCGCCTGCCACCGGCTCCGGGAAGCGGAGCCTCCCACGCCGAGCAGCCGTGAAGCCGCATCCCCCCCGCCAATCCTGCCTGCGAGGGCTTCATAAGTCACGTCGCTGTAAATATGAATGTCACGCTGGTAGCCCGTAAAGCCTCAGCCCAGGGGCATGTCCTGGTTCATCCTTCTGTGCCTTTATTTTGGACCTGTGCTCTCGTCCGCCCGTTCCGGCGTGCTGCGTGAGGGCGGTGCAGCTGGCACGGGGCAGGGATGGCACCTCCGGTGGCTCCGTGCTCCGGGCTGCAGCGGGACCTGAGGGAAGGCCGGTTGTGCTGCTGGTGCGGGGTGATGCGGGCACAGACGCTGGGCGCTGCCTGGGTGCTTTGGTGCTCGCTGGGGAGCTGTGGGCACCCGTGCGCCAGGTGAGCCACGAAGCGGGGCCGGCCGGGCCCGTCCCCATCCGCAGCTCGCCCTGCTTCGCCCGCTCGCGTGGAGCCCGCGCGCTGCAGCTCTTCCTGCACGCGGAGCCCTCAAACGCTGGCATCTCACACCCTGGTTGGGCAGCTCTGCTTCTGCCCTGGCTTAATGGCATCCTGCAGGCTCTGCAGCAGCCACGCTGCTCCTGCTCGTGCCCGCTGGTCCCGCTGCCTCTGTGGTGGCTGTGCCCAGCCCAGCGCCCCGTGACGAGGGATGGTGCAAACGGGTCCTCGCTGACCCCTCGCACCAACAGGGCATCTCTTGCTACAGGCAGCAGCAGAGCCCGCGCAAGTGGGGGACGCCGTGACTTTGGAGAGCCCCGGGGCCCAGGTAAGGCCGCCCGCGACCCTGCAGAGCCCCAGCCTCACCCTGGCACCCCCAGAGCCCATCAGGGCCCCCCCCCCGGTTATGTGACCCAGCAGGGTCCAGGGCTGGGTGCTTGAACCCAGGCTGTGCCCGGCGCCCACAGGGGCAGGCGGCCGCCCCACTGATGCCGACGGGAGCTGGCACAGGGAGCAGCGGTGAGGAGGGACCCTGGCTCCACGTGGCCCCGTGACTCAGCACGGCAGCCGGCAGCTCCCGCACGGACCGTCTGGAGAGCGCGAGGGCGCCCGGGCCTTCGGCCTCGAGAAGAGATGCTGCGCGCGATCGCAAATGACATTTCGTAGTTCTGGCCTCTGGCAACTCCTAGAAAAGTCTGTTCTTGTCACATCACGGCAAGCGTGAAGCGAGCGGATGCCTCTTTCTCCCCTGGCTTCTGGTACTCGCGCCTCTCCAAAGCGTCTTGGAAACGCTGCTCAGCCTGGGTGCCACCCCACGCGTGCCGGTAGCTGCAGAGGATGCTCCCATTCACCAGGGTGCCGGGACGGGTGTCTGTGGTGTTCCGGGGGGATGCTCCGAGGCAGCGGGCAGGAAAAGTAGAGGGAAGTGGCCGCTTAGCCGGCACCAGGTGCCACCCCAGTGGGGTTCCAGCCCAAATGGGGCAGGGACCCGCCGATGGTGGTGGGGACGGTGGCAGCCGCGTGTCCCCGCGGGGACGGGGTCCCCGCTCCACGCGGGGTTCGGGTTGGCGCGGGCCCCTCTCCCGCACACGGCTGCGGGCAGCAGCCGCCCCCCCGCACCCCTGGGACCCCCGGGACCCCGATCCCCCCGCGCGGCCGGAGCGCGGCCCGGCGCCCCGCGTACCTTGCGCAGCAGGCGGAGGATGTGCACGGCGCGCTCGCGCTGCTGCTCGCGGAGCGTGGCCTGGATCTCCCGCAGCCAGCCCACCCTGCGCACGTAGGGCGCCGGCGGGCTCCTCCGCAGCACCCCGGGCAGCTTCTGCGGGTGCAGCAGCAGCGACGAGAGCTGGAAGTCGCCGCGGCCGCCGCGCTCCTCGGCGCCGCCGTCCTCCTCCAGGCTGCTCTGCCGGCTCAGCCGCGAGCCCATGGCCCCGGTACCGGTACCGGCACCCGCTCCGCTGCCGGGATCCCGCAGCCGCCCAGGCGCCTCCTCCCGCGGGCGGGGGGATCCCTGGCGGCGGCCCCGGGATGGGCTCGCGGCTGCCGGGAAAACAAAGGAGGCTCCGAGCCCCCTCCCCGGCCCTCCCCCCGGCTCCGCGGGGGGGTCTGTCCCGGCCCCGAGCGCTGCAGGCGGCCGCGGGGCTTGGCTGGGGCTGGCCGGGTTTAGCTGGGCTCGCCGGGTTTAGCTGGGCTGGCCGGGTTTAGCTGGGCTCGTTTCGGTGGTTCCCCCCGAGCAGGGCGGTTCGGCCGGAGCCGCCTGCGCGGGAGAGGCGGATTCCGCCCCGCGCTGCGAGGTTTCCCCCCCCTGCCCGGCCCCCTGCCCGCGGCTGCTCCCCGAGTTCAGCACAGGCTGCTCCCCAGGCAGGGCGGCTGCCAGCCCGGGGGAGGGTCACACCCCACATCTGCCCCCGGAGGTTTCAGCCGCGTAACCCCCCTTTGCAGCGTAACCGCTTCCACTCCCCGGAGCTCTCGTCTCGCTCTTGCCCTGCGGCTAATTTTCCTGCTCGTGTCCCCAGAGCCTCGTGCAAGGGAGGGATGTGGGGCCCTGCACCCCGCTGCCTCCTCCCCGTGCTCTGCCGGAGACCTTGGCTCGACTTGAGCAGACGGAGGTGACACGGGACCGGGCACAGGGGCATCAGCTTCCCATGGGCCTCCAGCCAGTCGCATCCTGACGGTCCTGCTCGTGGTTTCATTCAGGCTTTAAGGAGCCCCAAGCCTTGGCGGTGCCCCCTTTGTTCCCCCTCGGTGCTCCAGCTCCTACGGGAGTGGAGCAAGCGTGGCCGGGTCCCCAGCTGTTGGTCTCGCCTGTTATCCCAGAGAGCCAGGAGGAACCAGGGCTGTCCTGCTCTGGTCAAGCTGGGCTCAAGGGACGTTTGCCCGGTGCACGGGGAAGGTTATGTGATTTCTGATGCAAATGGACTCCGTTAATTCCACATTAGAGGAGGCAGAGAGGCCAAAGTGGTGGCAGACGCTGCCTGCAGAGCCTAACACGGCCCCAGCTTTTGTTTTGCCTGCAGAGCAGCTTGTCGGGGCTCCCGAGTCGCTGCTTCTCGTGAGGTGGCTTGGAGCTGGCAGATGTCCCCGAGCCGCCTGCCTGCCGGGAAGCCAGCGGCAGCATGGGGGATACCCGGCCCCCTTGCAGCTCTATTTGCACCCGTGGGACCCTGCGGTGCTCCGGGTCTGAGGGCGCAGCCGTGGGCTTAGACATGACCGAGCTCCACGGGGACATTGTGGAGCCTGCTCTGCTCTCGGTCACCGCGCTCCGGAGCAGCCCGGCGCTCACGGCGCGTTGGCCGAGCGCGGCAAGGCCGCCCGGCATCCCCGGTGGTGCCCGGCATTCCCTTGATCCTGGGCACAGGAGGCATCGGAGCTTTCGCTGCCTTAAGGATGAACTGATTAGCTGGGGGATGGAGAGGCCGCACCTGCTTCACCTGGATTTTCCCTTATTAAATTAAGCCGTGGGAGCCCTGGCGCAGCCAGGCTTGGGTCTCCTTGCTCACTGTGGCTTTTGTGAGGCCGGAGGGCAGGGAAAGGAACTGCCACCCCTGGGAATGAGCCAAGGCAGGAGGGAGAAAGCTCTGCAGGACCTAGAACACTCCTGGCATCCCCATTTTAATATCTCTCATATAAAAGCTATAACCAATTTGTAAAGGGCTTTTAAGAAGATCTCCTAAATTTAAGGCTACGGGCTAAAGTTATGGTTTCGTAAGGGAATTAGTCGCTCTTAGCCCGCGCAGGGGAGACCAAAGGCAGTGCCTGGTGCCACTAAGCTGCTTTTGGAGCTCCCGTGTGCTCCGCGTGCGGCTCGGGGAGCCCCTGGGCTTTGCAAGCCTTCCCCTCCATGGGAGGGCTCTTGTCCTTCTCCAAACTCACCTGCGGAGTGCAGGAGCCAGGGAAGGTCACCAACGGTCTTGATTCCCTTCCAACTTCACCCATTATCCTCCATTGACCTCTGGTGTTGAGAAGATCTCGTAGGTGGAACACGCCAAGTCCTTAAACTGCAGCACGGTGAGTGGGGCGCACAGTGCACAGCCCTCTCTGCAGGGTTTCCTCCTCCTCCTCCTCCTCCTCCTCCTCCTGGGATGCTTTCCCAGCCAGGCTGTTCCCAGGAGCTTGGGATCGCTTGGGACGGGCGATCGGAGGAAGGTCCCTCAGAGCCTGCAGGGACGTCCCCGGAGCAACCTGAGGTCGCTCTCCATCTAAGCAAGCGGAGAGGAAGGCCCTGGGCTCCGCGTGTGCATCCAAGGCAGCTTCCAGCTCCAATGCCCCGTGCGATCCCAGACATGAAGTGAAGCATGGGAGTTTTCCTCAGGGCTCTTGTTCTCCTGTGGATAACCAGAGAAAAGGAGCACAGTGTAAGGATTTTCCTGAGTTCAGAGCAGCAGACCGGAGCGGAGAGGCAGCACCAGAGAGGGAGTCCCACGTGCTGCTCGATTTGGGGCAAAACGGCTTCATTGCCTCCAACTTCGCCAGGGCTCGGGGGGACCTGTGCAGACAGGTACTGATGGTGCCTTGCCACGGGAGGGAAGAGCCATGGGTCTTCAGCTGCTTTCCTGTAAGTACAAAAAAGCAGCCTCAGTTTTGCAGCTTTCATTTTTTCCCTCCTCTTTTGTATCTTGTTTGCTCATGCAAAGAGCCCAGTGACCTTCTTTGGGGTGCTGGTGTCCCGGGCAGCATGAGGAGGCTCCCCCGTGGGGCAGGGCTCGGTGCCACGGGATGCAAGGGCCCTTCTAGGCTCGGATTGGGTCCCGATGGCACCCAAGGCAAAGCGGGTTCCCAACGCAGCAGCATCGGAGGCTGGAGCGCAGCCGTCACCTCCTTCCTTCCCCGACGTAGGGAATGGCTCCGGGCCTCCCTTCCGTGGTGCTGACCATGGCAGTTCTGCGCGGCCCGGCCTCGCCTGCCTCCAAGCCTCGGTCCACCCCGATCACTCGTAAGGAATTTCACCCACCCCGTGAAGGAATAGAGGAAGATGAGGCTGGGAGGCCGCCTGGACGCGCGTCCTGCCGCCGCGGTGGCAGGAAGGAAAGGGCAAACCCCAGAGGGGAGCCAGCGGGCGCCGGCGGAGCGGTCCCTGGCATGGGGCAAGGCTGAGGCTCCTGTCCCGGGAAGCGTGAGCCGGCAGCCCCTCCGGCACGTCCTGGACACGGAGCCCCTGTCCCATGGGGAGCCGCGGGGCGCTACGGGGCGCCCAAGGACCTGGCTGCAGGTGGGTCCATGGGGCCGGGCCGGGCACAGGGGCTGGAGAGGGGCAGAGCTGGAGGCTGCTGCCCGCGGAGGCACCGACACGGCCCATGCGGGGTCCTCTCCAGCCGACCTCCCTTGGGCAGGTGGCTTTTGATCCTGGATCTCCCTGCGCAAGTGGCTTTCAATCCCAGATCCCCATGGGTGGGTTGTCTTCAATCCCAGATCTCCATGGGCGGGTGATTTTCAGTCCCAGATCCCCACGGGTGGGTAACTTTCAATCCCACTTCCCCATGGTTTAGATGACTTTCGATCTCGGATCCCCATGACCAGGTGACTTTTGATCCCAGATCCCTATGACTGGGTGATTTTCAATCCCGAATCCCCATGGGCAGGTGATTTTCAATCCCAGCCCTGCTCCCCTTGGCTTTCTGCAGCCGTGCAGCCCGCACAGCAGAGCACTAGGTTTTTCAGCATCACGTATAGGTTATTGGGCATAATGGTCACGTTGCGGCATTTTGGAGCCCAGCTCCTTGTTATTTTTCCATGAACTTTTGTAGCTGTTGATCTGCCAGCTCGGAGTCTCAACGCTGCCCCGGCCTCTTTCTGCTTTTCAGAGCGGCGCTTTTCCACGCCGCAGACCCAGTTCCATTTATAAGCACTAAATAAGAGGGACTGAATTAGGAGCTCACAATATCTTGCTTCTTTTTTGTTGCCTCTTTTTTGTTTTCCCCTTGCAATCCTGCAGGAGAGACTTAGTGCTGAAAAGAGCTGCAGATTGAGACCCGTTGGCATGCCCTGACCGGTATAAATGGTTGTTTTGTGGGTGTTTTGTGTAAAATCTCTTGTTTTGTGGGTGCTGGAAGGGTCTCCACGAGCTCCTGGGAAGGTTCCTGGTGCCTCTGCCCTCTTGGGGTGCTGCCCTTGGTGGTTTCTTGGAGGGTCCTGCTAGGGCTGCAGGGCAGCCTGTCCCTGGCACCGCGGGGCCGCTCGCTGCTGCGCTCGGTTTTGGTAATTCGCTCTTCCTTGCAACTTGTTATTGGATTAGAAAAGGATTATCTGATGTTTGCTCTCCAGATCAGCTTAAGGGCTGCTTAAAAATGTGAAAAAAAAAAAGGGGCCAAATGAGCGTGAGTGTGCAGAGGAGCCGGGTTCTCCCTGCCTCCCGTTCGCTCCTCGCGGGTCTCCGCTCCCAGGCGCAGCCCCGAAACGTCCCTCTTCCTATTGCGCTGTTTCCTCCTGGGTGCCTCGTCTCAGGGTGGCCTGAAGGCACCGACCCAGCTTGAGTCACGGTGACACGGCGGCCGCTCAAGCTGTGAGTAACGCAGGGGACATCACATGCAATCCACAGCCCGTGCTGTGCATGCAAAACCTGCAGCACCCAAAGCAGGAGCGCGGGGCGACCCGGGACCACGTGCAGGGTCCCCCTGGAGCCTCCTCTTGGAGGGGCATCCCAGAGAACAGCATGTGGAAAGAGCAGGATTCGCTCGATTGTGGTTTATTGCCTCTGCTTTGATGGCCATAAATCCCTCTGGGGGATGGCAGCAGCGGGGAAATGAGTTTGTGCTGTGGGCTGGGGTGGAAGGGGGCACCTAAGGCTTGGTGGGATGGACGGGGCCGCGTGGTGTCCCCAGGGGAGTGCGTGGAGCTGCAGGCAGTGACGTCGGAGGGGAAAATCCTTTTGTTTCCCAGAGTTTGCTGGAGCAGGCACCGAGAGCGGTTGGAATGAGGAGAGGGCCGGTGCTTCCCAATGCCGGAGCGATGCGGGAGCCTCACGTCCCACCTGCTCCCAAGCACGATGGACGGATTTGCGGAGGTCTCCGTGACGGACCTTGAGCTCCACCTGGGAAAAGTCCCTGTTCCTCTGGTTTCAGGGCCCTTTTGCCTGGGTTAGACTTTAACAGCAATTAGTCACTCAGCAACTTTCTGTAATAACCGGCGAGTTTGGCGTGAAGCAGCAAAGCACTTTGAGCCGCTCCCCGGCTCCTCGGCCGCGCTCGGCTCCGCTGTGGCTTTGCACAAGGAGATGGAGCCACCTTCATGTTTTATTCATTCCCTGTTTGCGGCGGGGGAGAGAGCGAAACGAGGAGAAACAGCAAAAACAGCAGCCCACGTCGCTGCGGGCTTTTGTGCCGGCGGAGCAGCGCCAGCCTCTGCAGTTGTCGCTTCCAGCCGTGTCTGGATTTAACGTATAGAGCAGACACGTGGCAGGGAGAAGAGGTAATGTCTAGCGGCAAGAGAAAAGGGAGGTGGGGGAACGAGTTTCAGCCCCGGCGCTGATTTGCTTTGAAGCCTCACGCAGGATTTTGTCTCTGTTACCCTGTCTCTACAGGGAAGAGAGGAATACTTGGCTGCTGTTGGGCTCCGAGTCTCTCTGGCCCTGGCAGGAGCTTTAAAGTGCTGCTAAGTAGGAAAATCTCTTGCAGTGATTGAAAGATCCAGGCAGTCAGGGTGGGCTGTGGAGCTGGGGGACACGTTGGTCCGCGGGGACTTTGAGCACTCCCAGGATCCACGTCTGCCTGGCACTCGCCCTTCCCGCTCGCCTTGCAAGTGTTGAGGCTGATGCCAAGCTGTCTTGCAAAGGGGGCAGTGCACGGAGCACGAGGCAGTGCATGAACCAGTGCACGGAGCAGTGCACAGAGCATGGAGCTGCACACGGAGCAGGGAGCAGCGCATGGAGCACAGAGCAGCGCACGGAGCACAGAGCTGCACACTGAGCAAGGAGCAGTGCATGGAGCACAGAGCAGAGCACGGAGCTGCACACGGAGCAGTGCCCGGCATGGCCGTGCCGCGATGCAGCTGCCAGCGTGCACAGCGGCTGTTCCCACCGGCTTCCCCAGTGGCACCGGTTGTTCTCCTTGGGCCCAGCAGCTCCAAGGCTCCGACATCTCTGCGGCAGCAGAAGGAGAGGGAACGGTTGCCGAGACCACGTCTGCAGCCTGCACATCTTATGTGCAGCGAGCACATCTTAGGCAGCAAGAAGCCAGTTTGTCCTAAGTCTGATTTTCTTCTTTTTCTTGAAGTGACCCTATGGTAGTTAAAGGGATCTAGCTCAGATAGTGCCTGCTTGTGCCCGCTTTTAGTTCCAATGACACTGTCAGGGTAGGCACAAGTCCACAGAGGAAGCGAGGCTCAGGCCACAGTTTGACTCATGGCAACATTCCTGTTTCAAGCAGCTGGCACAGGATTCCGGGAGCAGGACGGGGAGATGATCAGGCTGAAGGGTAAAATAGGAAGGGAAAAAGGCAGCTCACTGCCTGCCCAGGCTGCCAGCTCCACTTCGTCAAAGCCGGGACAGCCGCTGCCCTTCCCAGTCACCTCAGCTGAGAAGACACTCGTGTCGTCCGTTAGACTTGACATCTCCCACTACCCAGCTGATGCCAAGTATTGCTTGACAGGGATTCAAGCAATACTTTATAAACTCTCAGGCTGCCAAACCTTGTCCCCATGCATGACAGGGCCTTTGACAATCAAGAAACTCCAACAAAGGAAGCTGAAAATGAAGTGTTTTTCCTTTGGGGAGCAATGGTGCATCCTGGAGAGATTTCCTCTCCATCCACAGGCTACAAGACTTCCTCTGGTGGAGAAGGGCAGGATGCATCTCCAAGGAGCTTCCCAGATTGATGCTCAGGACAACATCTCCTATGCAGGAATCATGTTCGGGACGTGCATCTCCTATGGGATGCATGTTCCTTCTCCTGTAGCCGTGGAGCTGGTCTGTGCTCCGGCTGCAGGAGGGCAGGTAGGTGGGCAGGGGGCCATGGTGCCCTGGCACCGAGGGCATCCTCCTCAGCAAGCTCTTGTGCTACGGACAAAACCAGCAACTTCCAGCGTATTGTTCCTTGCATGAAGACAAGCAGTGACTTTTCCGGTACGGATGGACTCCAGGGACTTCCCAACATCAAAGTATCATCCCTGGGCAAGTCGCATCTTCCCTGCTCCACACCCTGCGTGTGGCTCCCTTGTAACCGTGAGAACCAGGAGCCCGTGAGCCCTCGGTTCCCAGCTCGCCCCGTGAGCCAGCGGATCCTCAGGGACGTCAAGGGGGAAGGGTGACATACCTCCGGTGATCAAAGATACAAGTTCATTCCATCACGTGCTGCCCGCCCTTCCTGACTGCTCCCATACATAAAGTCCTGCTGCCACCCAGCCCTTGTGTGGCCAACCTTGGCTTTAAAGCCCTCGTTCCTGGGAATCCCGGAGGCATCAGGGGCAAGAGGGCAGAAAGGCAGG
Source organism: Rhynchotus rufescens (assembly GCA_032273925.1). Lineage (NCBI taxonomy): Eukaryota > Metazoa > Chordata > Aves > Tinamiformes > Tinamidae > Rhynchotus > Rhynchotus rufescens. The sequence continues at coordinate 37,181 of JAVCKT010021118.1, forward strand.
AGCGCCGTCTGCCAGGGTAGCTTGCAGAAGGACAGCAGCACCCAAGGGTTTTCAGAGAAAAGGGTTTTTCTGAGAGGTGAGTAAACTTCACAGTTGTATTTTCTCATCTCTGTATTTTGGTTGGATTGGGGCATGAAGTACAGCAGTCGTTGCTTCTTGCTCGCACGTGTCTTTTCAGTTCTTTAATCGCGTTTTTAATCAAGGTATTTTTATTTCATGAGCTTGCAAACTCAGTTTGAAGAGCAAGAGCGTGTCTTTTTTTATGGGGACAGCAGGTCTTGACCTACTGTGTTGTCTTTGATTTCTCTCAAGTCGTTTCGTATGGGTGAAGCAAGGTTATAGGCAGTCTGTCCCAACCTGAGCAGCAACCTCATCCATTAGGAGATTTACTGAGCAGCACTGTGACTTGATGAGGCCAGTTACATGTGAAGTGATGATAATAGGATCTGAATTTACTGATAAAAGCTGAGGTCAGAGAGCGGAGCTGTGGGTCTAAGCCAGCAGCCCTATTAATTCTACCAATACATCTTAATGTACAGCTTTGGGCAGGGTATTTTAGTGTCTAAAGGATGCAGGCACCTCTTGAAGGTGTCATACATCCTGCCCAGCATGGCATTGGGTCTTCACTCCTTATTGGGTTGAAAAGCTCTATGGAAGGGTTGGTATTTAGGAGCATGAGTTGTGCTTTTTGTATCTGGTGACGTGGCATATGGGGGAGAGTAGTGCCAGCTTGGCAGTCAGTCTGACACAGGAGAGAGTCTCGAAACCACCAGCGAGGCCAGGGCTCCATGAGCAGTAGAAGGCAGGTTACACGGGGTCCCGAAGGAGAGAAGTTCTCAGAAGTTGTTGGGCTTCAGGAGATGTCCCATGGCAAGCAGCCTGCTGTGAAGAGAAATCAATGCATCTGCAGCTGAAATCAATGCATCTTGCATCCCTCCTTTTTCCATGCCCTTCTGTGCTCCCAGGTGCTAGCTGGGGAATGCAGGTCCTGTGAGGATGGAGCTCACAGAAACGTTTCCTGAGCTGCAGCGAGCAGGAAGGTGGGTGCAGCACCAGAATGATCACAGGGGCATTAGGGACCTCCAAGGGCCAAGAGGCAGTGGTGGTGCAGACACCTTGTGCTCAGATCAGAGGAGAAAACCGAGCTGCAGATGGAGACAGGGAGAGAGTTCCCTGGAGCGCCGCACGCTCCGCAGAGCCGGCGCCAGGGCATTAGCAGCGGCCGAGGAAGCTGGTCTGTGAAGTAGAAAGCCCTGACCTGAAACCACTGAGGCGGGACGTGCCTGCCTCTTCTTGCAGAAACCTTTCTTGCAGGGAGCCGCCGAGGCGTCGCGTCCGCGCGGGAAGCGAGCGCGACGCGCCGAGCCCCGGCACGGCTCCGGCGGCCGCCCCGCTCAGTGACGGAGCAGCAGGGATCTCTGACCGCTCGGGGAGCCGGGTCTTTCGTGCCCCCGTGCTCTGCAATGTGTAAAATAAATGACGTGCTGCTGTGGCACGCCTCGTGAAACAAGCCCTCTACCAAGGACTGGGAAAAGCTGAAGTTTGCCGGTGGTCTGAGCGCTCCAGGGTGTTTGCACAGACCTGCAGCACTGGTCAGGCTAAACGAGAAAAAACCTCCAGCTGAGCGAGCAGGCATCTCGTTTGTTTGTTTATTTGTTTGTTTTTTTCTTTATTTCCCCCCCTTTTCTACTCATTTTTTCTATCCTATCTGCCTCTTTCATTCCCTTTTCCTCAGTCCCATCCAACACTTCGCTGCTCTTTTTCTTTCTCGCATGTCATTCCCTCGTCTTTCTCCCCTTTTCCCCGCTCCAGATTCCTCTCCTCTTATTTATTCCAGGATAGTGGGGATGAGGGAAGCCCCGTGGGGCTCTGTTGCTGAGCCTGTGAGGAAGGCTGGACCATTAGCTGCAAAAACACAGTCCCTCCGGTGTCCCAGGAGCAGCTTTGCAAAGACAAAGGGGCTTCATCAAGCTGCGAGATGAATGGTGCAGATCAGCGCAGGTTTTGCAAAGCGGGGAGCTTGGCATGAAATTTATATTGTGTTTCAGTGCCAAAAAGATGATAAATGCAGCAGCAAGGCGAGCTGAGAGAAGAACAACGCTTGCGAGGAGGAGAGTCACGCTTTCCTGGAAGGTTTGCTGTTATTGTCAATAGGGCTCAGGGTGAGATGAAGGTTTAATGGGTTGACCTGTGTTACTGCTCTGTTCAACTTTGCCAGCCTGAGTTGCTGCAGGAAGAGCCAAACAACCTCGAGTAGAAAATAGGAAATAAAGATAACATCCTTTGTAATCAAAATCAAGGAAATGTTCTTCCAAACACAAACTGCCCTAGAAAGCTTCTTTGCTTCTTGTGACTTCTTGCCTGCTCGCGTCCTCCTATACCTGGCAGCGCAAGAGGACACAGAGGTAGAGGGTATTTTCTCAAGAAAAGCCCAAGAAATATCTTCTGAGATATTTCTCAGATATCTGAGATGGTCCTTGTTATAACTTAACATCCAGTTGACATATCAGTACACGTGCCACAGTGCTTTTGGGTTTCTTATACCCCTGGCTGGTTATCAATTCATTTAGATTTATATCCCTTATACAGCTGGAATATGACTGGGATCACTATAACCTTACAAAAAATAAAAAAATCAGAATCCACTGGCATGATCATAACCTTATCAATGTGACA
>JAVCKT010021118.1:47591-62553 GCA_032273925.1 Rhynchotus rufescens
CTGAATTTAATTGCTTGAATTCAAGGAGTTCAAGACCCCTCACAGGCTTCTTGAGGCTGTTTTAAAATCCTTGGGCAGATGGGGAAGGTGACCTGCCAAGGCAACAAGGGTTGATGTGCTGTCCTTCAGGTTGCCCTGAGCAAGTTCTGAGCAATGTGGAATCCCATGTCAGAAGCCACTTGCATGTCCTAGTGCATGTGCTCAGGACCCATGTGGCATGGCTCGGGCAGATCCTCTTCTTTCCAGGTCGCCTCCAGCATGAACAGTCAAATGCTGTGCCAGCTCATATAGGTACATGTAGTTTTGAACTTGCTTCTCAGATCTGATCTTCTCGATCTCCTTTATCTGTTAGTGAAGTGTTCTGCAGAGGAGGAAAAATTCTACATGAGGGTGATATCGTCAAGATGCCTAAACTAGCCAACACCTATGAGACTATAGCCAACGAGGGAGCAGACACCTTTTACACAGGAAACCTGGCAAAACAGATCATCGCTGACATCCAGAGTGTAGGTGAGAAACGGGGTGCTGTCCAAAAGAGCCCGAGCTATGGGACTGCTGCAGCTCAGCACCTGGCGATGAGCCTGCAACCTGCAGAGCCCTTGGAAGCAGGTCAACCCCACTGCCTGAAATGCTGCCCCTGAGATAGGTGGCAACAGGATGCTCAGGAGAAGCTGTTAGCTAGACGTGTTTCAAATGAGGGCAGAAATGCATGGTATATACTGTGCATTTCTGCACATCATAGTCTATTCAGAAATACATAGACTTGCTATAGTACAGTAGATATGTGCTGTCTACAGAGCCTGAATCTGACCATTTGAAACAGCACGTACTCCTCTATTAAGTTTGTTTAACCTCTGGATGCCGCTAGATGGTGGCAGTATCCTGTCCTTGCGAGCTGACATTGGCTACTTTCCATGAACTGCCTGGGAACAAGTAATTTACTGGTTTTCTTTGTATCATTAAATACTGTCTTCCCCTTTCTGATGAGAAAGGCAATGGAAAGTACAAATTATTCTGCCTGCCGTGTAGCACAAAGTGTCCACATCCTAAAACTGCATCTTCCTCCCGTAAACAGAATTCTTTGGATCATTTTGTTCCCTAATACTGCTGGTGTCCTCTGTAGAAATAAATGAATCAGATTTTTTTGCTGCTCTAGATCACTTAGACTATCTGAGTCTCAGCTGGATCTATTGGAGGGTGGGGGCAGAAAACTTTCTGTGCCACCCATCTTTGTTCTCTTTACCTTGCAACATTTTGGATGTGTCTGTGTCCCATCCCATCCTTGCTGTGCTGCCTGATTATGAAATATTGTCACTTCTTCCCAGTGGAGATCACATAAACCCAAACCAATAGTTGTCTTCTCCCTTCTAGGAGGCATCCTCACAATGGAGGACCTGCGGGATTATAATGCAACAGTGATTGAAAACCCTATAAAGATCAGCCTTGGGGAGTTTACCCTCTACACACCCAGCTCCCCGCTGAGTGGCCCAGTGCTAGCGCTCATCTTCAACATACTGAAAGGTGAGACCCGTTGAGTGGTGTCTTTGGGCAGCAGGAACTCGGAGAGCTCCAAAGACAACTGATCTTCTGCTTTTGGAGCTGGCCCCAGTAGCGCGCCAGAGGGTGAAGGACAGCAGTGCTTTTCCTCAGGGGTATCTGGAGCTGCAGAAAGGACCAGAGAAGTAGGAATATTCCTTCTCTTCTCTAAATTGGGGAACGTGTCTGTGGTACGTGAAACAGAGATGTGAAGGAGAAAAAGGTTCTCCTCATTAGGGTACTTCTCCAGCACCTGAATAGGCTGAAAGTAGCTTGTACTTGAGGCTTCTTTGGAAGACACCTTCCCAAGTGAAAATCCTGTTCCTACTGAGCCTAAAGCTGCCAGAGCTCCTGTGCTTTTCAAGTGGAGGTTAGGACAGTGCCGTCCATGTCTCCATAGTGATGGGCTTCAAGATGATCCTGTTTACAGTTGTATTAGCAGCCCATTGACCATGTTTCTTTGTTTATGTTCACAATGGCTTGTCTTCTGTTGCCAGGATATAATTTCTCTGTTGACAGCATCAAAACCCTGGAGGAGAAAGGCCTGACCTACCACCGCATTGTGGAGGCCTTTCGCTTTGCCTATGCCAAGAGGACTTTGCTAGGAGATCCAAACTTCACCAACATGGAAGAGGTAACTGGCAAAAGCTTTTTCCTTCTGCAGAGCCAGTGTTCACTGGAACATGGCTCCAAGTTAGTGAGTGACTAAGCACTGTCTGGGATGCTCCATCCCACCTGCTTTTGGCAGGCACTGAAATGTGTCTCTGAATTAAGGTCCTATGGCAGTGACTTAAGGCTGAGCTGTGAGGAATAAAAAGGCAGGAAATCTTCCTGCTTTAGGCAGAGCAAAATCCTCTATTTTCCAGGAGCTTTTGCATGTACCTAGGTCTAACTTTCCCTGTGTTTAGTAGTATTTGAAGTCTTATACACTAGATAATACTCGTGGCAGCCATGTGGCTCTTTGATCCCAGTCCTGCCTGTAGTAAATGGGCCAGCAGAAGTGAAGGGCTGACATGGGACTCCACTTCTCCTGACTGTGCACTGTGCTCTCATTTCCGTGAGTCTCCAAAAGCAGCAGGATCTGGGCACAGCCGTGCTTGGTGGACACAAATTTGTGATTTACAGAGCAATTATCAGCTCTAGTCCTCTCAGCCTTTTTCTTCTCTCCGAAGCAAGTGTAATACTGCTTGCGTGCGCCTTACCGCAGTGCTGAGGAGGACTTTCCATGGAGCTGCAGTAATAGATGTTGATCGACTTCCCTCAAGGGCTTCCACAAAGGGCTGCTCTCTAATAGCTGCTTCCATGACGGCTTAAAATGCTCTTTGGTAACACATCTACCTTTCAAGAAGAGGCAAAACTCCTACTGGAAAACTCTCGCCTCATTGCTGGGGCTTGCCAGCCTTCTGTGGTCTGAAGTGTTGGATGTCAGCCTTGTAACTACATGTCTCTGAAACTCAACCTGCCAAGTAACTGCGCTGGATTTCTCTGGCAGGTGATCCGAAACATGACGTCGGAGTTCTATGCGGATGGTCTCCGGAGGAAAATCACGGACACCTCCCACCCCATCGACTACTACGAGCCGGTGTACTACACTGGAGCTGATGGTGGTACCTCGCACCTCTCCGTCGTGGCCGAAGACGGCAGCGCTGTGTCCGCCACCAGCACCATCAACCAATAGTATGAGCTCAGACGTTACTTCTACGTAGGCCTCTGCTGTCTTCCTAGTGGTTCTGTGGTTGGTATAAAACATCAGTGAAGTGGTATCTCCGTAGTGATGGGGCAGTGATGGGTGGCACTGCTGATGGGCACTTCTCCTGCTGAGCTTGCAGGTCAGTTCTTAACGGCAAGCCCTGTGTGGTTGGGTCAGGCCAAGAGATGTGAACTAGGGGCCTCTCGTGTTGGGTTCACCCACCGAGGAGACATCCACAGCATCTGGACCTTCTCACAGGGATGCTGTCACTGCAGGCTCAGGCTTCCCAGGCATCTGGAAGGGATCTGAGCTCCTGCAGCTGCCCTGGAAGTGGTGTGTTGGCCTTTGCACGCTCTCAGGGACAGCTTTGTTCAGCGTTCAGCCTGAAGCTGTGGGGAGTAAAGGCTCTTCCTTCTGTTCATAGCAAATCCATCCCACTTGACACATCTAAGCAAAACCCCTCCATCATTCCCCGAGTGTCCCAGCCTTTGAACTATGCTGCCTTTAAAGGGAGTGCAGCACTGAGCAGGGACGAGGGGAATGAACTGTATTTAGCTGATGTGCTGGTTTTTCTCCTTGGGGCCCTTGCAGGGAGCTATAGAGCAGAGCTCTGGGCTGCCTTTCCTCCTTGTGTAGCTGGTACTCAGGGCACAAACTGCTTCCTCTCCCCATATGGCACCAGAATGCCCCTTGTGGTGGGGGAATGGAAAGTTACTCTCATCAAACCTCAGGTTTCACGTCGCAATAATTCACCTGAAGCTCAGCCTGGAATATTTTTCCAGCTTTGACATGTCTGTGTCAACTGTTTTGTTTAGTTTTGGCTCACAGGTGCGATCCAACGTGAGTGGCATCATATTTAATGATGAGATGGATGACTTCAGCTCGCCTAACATAATCAATGGATTTGGGGTGCCTCCTTCTCCAGCAAACTTCATAGCACCAGGTAGCTCTAAACTGCCTTCCCACCTCAGGCTCGCGGCTGTGTCTTGCTTAATAAAGCTGGGGTGTCTGCAAGTGCAGTCCCTGTGTCTCTGTAGCAATGGGCTTCAAGATGATCCTGTCTAGCAGCTTTATTAGCAGCCCGTTGACCAGGTACCTTCATTTGTGAGAGGTGCAGATCTGGGGCTGGATGCAGAGGGTTGGGAGTCAAATTGAGACCCTTTCATCCCTGCTGAAAGGGCATGACCAGCTGCTCTGGAAGCCCTCTGAAGAAGGAGAGGCCAGCTAAAGAAGAACCCCTTGACACACTTCTGATATCCTGCCGTAGGGAGCTTGGGGCACGGCGAGTAGAATGCTTGGGGGCATTTTGAGCAAGACTTGTGTGAGCTGAGCCAGGTGGGTGACTACAGGGGCTCTGGGTTTAGACATGGAGCTGCAAGGTGCCAGCGGGAGGCTGAGCCTCTGTCGTGTCTGTGTCCCCACCAGGTAAACAGCCCTTGTCCTCCATGTGCCCCTCCATCTTGGTGGATAAAACAAATCAGGTCAAGATGGTGGTTGGTGCATCTGGAGGAACGAAAATAACCACGGCCACGGCACTGGTATGTGATGGTGTGGGCAACCTGGGGATAGGGGAGAGGCAGGGTTTGGGATAAGGGGTCAAGTCTCCATCTGCCTGATGTGACCACTTCTCCCTGAGCCTCAGCATTTGGTCCAGCCTTCTGAGGGCCAGACCCCCCAACCCCAAGGTCCTCATAGGTCTCCTACTAAATTCCTTCCTTTAATGGATCCAGGTGTTTCCTTGTGTTAAGTTCTGCTTGCAAGAAAAGATTTGTGGCTGCAGTTTTGCTTTGAATTCTCTCCTCTGGGTCTCTGCAAACTAATTTCTTTGGAGTCGTTCCCATCCCAAATTATAAACTTTCTGGAATAACTAAACAGGCTGTTTCCTAACTGGCCCACTGCCTGATACAGTGTTTGTGAGCTGAACATGTGTGCAATTAAACCAATTTATTCTGTAAGAGGAGGTTTGATTCCTGCTTCTGCCCCATGTGTAAGAGGACTTTGGGAAGGAGTAGACATGGGCATGGGGTGAATAAGGCTCTCAGTGCTGGGTGGCTGTAGTAGGTGCTGTGGTTCTAGATGTAGTTGCCAAGGTTGCTTATTCTTATTTATATATATAAAAAAATATTGTTGCTCTTTCAAAGCTTTCCAGTTTGCTAAAACATGACTTGCTCCAGAAATGGTCCCTTCTCTAGCAGGGAGGGAATTTGCACGCCAATGTTGGCTGCTCTGTGCTTCAGCATTCCGGGCTGGATCCTGCTCCATGGCTGAGGCAGGAGAGCAGCTCCCCAAAAGCTGCAGCAAGCAGGTTCAGAGCCCTTGATCCAGGCTCCTCTCATTTGCCAGCAGCTCCAGTTCAAGCAAGCGGGAAGGTTTAAGGGGACTGACTGTGCAGTAGCAGGAGGCAGTAGCCATATGTGTGCACCAAGGTGTGACTCCTGGGTCTAAATAAGTTGGCACTGGCTTAAGCAGAGTTAGGATAAATCCTGACACAAGGACTTGAGGATCTGTTCCTCTTGCTATGCTGATGGCAACCCCTGAGGGCCTGTTTGCATGGGAATCCTGCAGAGTGTATGCAAGCCAAGCTGCTGCAATGCACTGGTGTCTTCCTCAGCCAAGAGAGGGTGAGCTGCATGGAGCATGAACAAGAAATAACCACCTTTGTGTGTTCTGGTAAAAATCCTTTAGAAATATGTTGTTACTGCTGCAGTGGCAGGTCACATCTCTTCAGGGGCGTTATTCAGGTAGGTCTTTATCTGACACTAATTGTTTTGTCTCTCCTAGGCGATCATCAATTCCCTGTGGTTTGGCTATGATGTTAAGAAGTCGGTGGAAGAGCCCAGGTTTCACGATCAGCTCTTTCCCAGTGTCACGGAGCTGGAGCAGGAGATCCAGGAGGTCTGTCTGTCCGGAGGCTGGGCTGGGTGGTCGCTGTTCTGCTGCTGTGTTGGGTAGCCTGATGCTTGCAGCAAAGCGTGGCACCTTGCTAAATATCCCTAGGTTAGAGATTTAACACCTCTAACCTCAGCTTTAAAGCTGGCACAGGTCTAGCTCACCATACGTGTTCAAAGTGCACATCTGCTTTAAGGCGCAGTGTGTCCACACACAAGCTACATCTGGAATTAACACTTGTCTTCCAGATGTTGCTTGGCTCAAAGGACTTAGCACTGAACCGCACCAGGACCTGAGACACCCAAGTAGTCCAAATACAGTGACCTTTGGGAAGTTCTTGTCCTGTTGTGTGGCCTCGAATGAATCCCACAGCACTGGTGCAGTGCTAGCGAGGGAGGGCAAGCAAAGCCCACAGAGAATTACCCCAAAAAATCCCAAAGTCTGTGACCTGGTAGCAGGCTCTGCCATGCTCTGCATTCTCCTCTCCTGAGCTGGCAGTGTCACTTCACCCTGAGGGGGCAGATGTGGTCTTTGTACCCATCTTATCTCATGTCTATCATGAGAAAAAAACACTCCTACATAAACCAATGTTTTTAATCAATCCTAAAGATCCTCTTCAATCTCCAGATAAAATAAACTTCCTGTTGAGGTTATAAACATGGGCTTGCACTGAGCAGAATGCCCTGCTCTCTAAAAGCCCTGTGTCTTACCACCAAACAGGCTCGGTCACTCCTGGCTGTCAGTATCTGGCTACGAGCTTGAATGCTCTGGCATTCAGAAATTGTTCTGGGAGCCCACACTGAGCACCACAAATGCTGTAGCTCAACTCCAGCTCTTCAAAGCAAAGCATCCCAGAAAGCAGCAGGAAGATGAAGGACAGCACATAGCTTTAGGGGACCTACCTTGGCTTGGATGGCCAACGAAGTTGTGGATTGTCATCTGCGTTATAGGCCATTTCTCTCTGTCCTGTTGCACTTGTGCCCCTTTTTATTGCAGGGTATAGAAGAAGAACTAAAGAGGAGGAGACACAACACGACGTGGACAACGAGCAGCGCGATTGTGCAGGCTGTTCTCAGGACAGCTGACGGGTGGGCTGCAGCCTCCGATTCCCGGAAAGGCGGCTTCCCTGCAGGCTACTGACCTAGCTCGGCTCCTTTCTTCAGCGATCCGGCGACACCGACACACGCTGGGGGGAAGATCCTTCAGGACTGCAACTCAGGGACTCCTCGCAGGAAGGAGAACACATTTACCTGTGATTCCATTGATGGAGCTGAGACCGATGTTCTCAACAGCCATTACCGAAGTGCCTCGTGGCAGAGCAGTGTGCTAAGACAGGCACGTCTCCAAGGACGTGCAGTGCCTACTTGAAGAGTCTGTTCTGCCTTCGTTTCCTGCCTCATCTCTATTCTGTGTAAGCAAACCTGGTACCCAGTGTTTCTGAAGAAGGTCCAACTTGCCCAGTTTGAAGGAAGTCCTTCCCTTGCACAGCTTCAGCTGCCAAGAATATCCTCATCGTTGCTAGAGAAGAGTTGAGTTAGATGAGTTAGAGGCCCCTGGGGAGTGGGTCTTCTAACTTGCAAACTAATAGGTCTGTGCTACATCAGGAACTCCAATGCTAGACTGGGATAAACCTTCACAAACTCACTGCTCTCTTAACAAAGGATTTTTCTGCTTTTCACTTCAAAAGTTGATTATTGCGGATGAGTGTAGACCTGGAAAAGTGGCTTCAGCTTTTTTTTTTTTAAAACATATCTATATTTCTGTTGAGAAGGTCTAAAGGGAAGACAGATGCTGCCTGTAAAACTCTGAGCACAACTAAAATAAATGCCTATGTCAGCACATGTTTTTCTTGCCTGCACAGTTGATACTTCTAAAAATGACCAGGAGAGTTTGCACAGGAGACTCTCCTGAGATTTCTCTCATTTGTTCACTCCTTTCATGAAGCTATGAGAAAAAAAGGTAGCTGAATGTTCAGACCAAGCTTGGTTTCCTCTAGTTTACCTCTTGCCACACCAGATTGCAGGCCTGAAGTACCTGAGAGGCTGAGGAAGGGAAACCTCCTAAGAGAGGGTTGTGCTGCAACCTCTACAGTTTTCAGGTGAGCTACCATTAATCAGGCACTCAATGGCCTCAAAAATCCATATCTGACATGGGCCAACTAAGTGTCCTGTAGTGACACGTTTGAGGGGGTTGGTGTTTGCTTCCCGTTACGGACTAGCATCTCACACCACATAAACGTAGCCAAGTTGAGTTCCCGAAGCTGAGAGCAAAACTGAGTGTTCCAGGATGTTGTTGAGCTCTAGACTTGTTTATGAAGTCCTTGAAACCTGAAGGTCTTAGAAACTGGTCTTACTTGTTTGCCTCAATGAAACTTCCTGTCAGTTCTGGAAATTCAGAAGGGAAAGTGAAAGGCTGCAATTCCAGACTGTGGCCACCCTCTCCATCCCAGTGGGAAGGAGTCTGGAAGTGGGAAGAGTCTGCTGTCAAGGCATCAAGTGATAGCGAGGTTGTGCATAAATCAAAGGGTGCTGACTATGTGATATATACTAGCTTAATCCCTCCTGCCCCATGAATTGCTTTGGCCAAAAGTGTTCTGGTAAATGCTCTGTGCTCCTTTTTTCCTGTTCCTGCTGTGTTAGGTGCAGCTCGGACAGTGGCTGCAAGAACACAGCAATTGGGGGAATGAGATGGATTTGGTGCCAAACTTGGAGCCTCTTGTCTCTGCTTTGTGACTTCCCCTTCTTGTAACTGCAGGGTTGATGTCAGTCAGAGGTAGGCTGGGGTTCAAAGCCACTTTGCAAGGCAATTTCGGAGGCTTATAGACAAGGTCACACAATGAACTGCATCAGCTGGTATGAGTATCTCACCCTCCGGACTTTGGCCTGTTTGTCAAATGAGCGGCGTTGGCTGAACTTCTTCTTGGCTGGGCAAGGGCTGGGAAATAAACAAATCAAACTATTGCACAGTACAGCAGAATGAACTGAACCAAGCCTGGTGCTCGCTATGGTCTAAAGTGCAGGAGAGAGAGCGTGTGCTCTGAAACTAGAGGGTAGCTAGTTTCTGGGAAATGGTAGTTGGCCAAATACACCCTCTGAAAGGAGTTTTGGTAAAGGCTGTTGGATGCCTGTGGTGCAGAAGTCACATCTGCGTTCCTGAGTCTCTTATAACCAGTCAGCAAACTCCCCTAGGATTTATAACCTACATTACAAAACTTCTGTGCTGAAAACCTCAGCTTTTGCTAAAATAGCTAGTACTATTGCTAAAAAACACTTGCTGTTGAAAATTATACCCGTAAATGCATTTGGTTTCTTGACACTCTGCAGAAAGGGATTTTTTTTTTTAATTGGTCCAAATAACTGATTTTAGGTGATTTTAGGACGGACTAAAGCTTGCACTTGTACCCTTGCAGAATGAACTGTGCAAGGCCCCTCTAGACACTGCTTGGGTGCCAGCCTAGGCAACATTGTCATAGGAAAAACCCCAAGAAAGGTTTAAAAACACTTTATTAAAAATATAATTTAAAGACTTCATCAGAAAATAGAGGCCTCTGTACAATGGTACGTTAAAAGTCCTTCAGGTTGACTAAGTAGAACAAATAATGGTATTCTGGTGGTGGCAGGAGGAGTGGAAAGGGACTGGCCTGGGGCTCTCTGGATCCAAGCAGGTTTCAGTAGCGATGGGGAGTCATCCTGCCGGGTTGGAGGGAGTTGCTGGGCACTGCTGCAACTTGCCACTGCCTAATGTCCAAGTGCCTTGATAAATATTTGTTAATTATGTCTTTTTGCACATCTAATTCTCTTAGTTATTGCGAGCAGGGCAAGGTTAGGGAGGAACTGCATCAAGGTGAATGAGTTCGGAGGTCTCCTCCAGGAGTTTCTTCTGGTAGCGATGGTTCTTACAATTGGTAAGATGGTCCTACAATTTTCTCCTCATCCTCTTTAGTGATTGTTAGATACTGGCTTTAGTAAAAGGGCAGTTAGGCTAGGGAATAAAAGAATATTCTGCAAATGCTGTGCTGCAGTTCTCAACTGTCCTGGTGGTAGCTGCCTGACCAGACTGAGCACGTGGCAACAAATCAAGGCAGCCGATTCCGCATCCTTGGCATTCTGCAAAAAATTACCAAGCTTTCAAGAACAACATCCCTTCCAAAGCTGGCCTCACCTGCCTTCCCAAAGTGCTTCCCTTCTGCAGGCAAAGGGCAGGAAGGAGAGAGATCTGGGAGCGGGGAATTCACATTGCTCCATGGGAGCCTCACTCGCAAGGGCACCAGTGTGTGAGGCTGCAGGAAGCTTCAGCACAGCTGGTCCCAGTAACAAGCTTATCAGAGCAATAGCCTTAAAGAAACTAATTATGCTCTTAACTGAGGCTCTGCAGCACAAACAGAAGATACAGCGAGGTCATTTCACAGTGTTCCCAGTGGGTTTTGGACCAATTCTCCTTTTCCCACTGTGTATCTTCCTATTTTGAATAGCTGGTCTGCACAGGAAATATGTTTTTCCAAATATTGAAGATGTTATGGAAGATGTCATGGACGATGTAGCTCTAACCAAGGCTGGCTGACGTATCCTTGTTTTGCCTGAGGGTATTTGCAGTCTGTTGGAGTTGGGCATCATCCTCTGGAGATACCCTCAAGAGAACAACTGATGCTGGCATCCCCAAGCCAAATTTAGTTCTCCTCTGGGGCTTTGGGTTAGAATAGAGGAGTTGTCATGACATCTGATGCTAATATCCAGCTGATTTCCCCAGCTTCCTTATATCCGAGTAAGCAGAGATGCATTTTCCTTCCTTGGAAACCCCCTGCACAACATTCATCGCAAACCTAAATTCCTTTTCTTTATGCTCTCTTCTCAGCAGGCCTCTCCTCACCTCCTGTGGTGGGGAGAGAAGAGGACATGGAATGAATGGGGCAGGGTCTTGGGCTGCACCACATCCCAGTGCAAGCAAAGGACGTGTATGTGGGGTCAGGCTGAGATCCAAGTGAGGCCACTCACCTCGCTGAAGCCTTTCTCAAACTGGATTCTGTTACCTTCAGCGTGCATGATGGGAGCTGCAATGGCGTGTTCCAGGTCATAGCCAAGCCACAGCTTGTTTATGATAGCCTGTAATGAAAGAAATCCTGCACTCAGTGGAGGTGGTGGGCAAGGACCTGGGTTACAGGTGCACTGAAGCTACCTGTGTCCTGTCTATGTAAAGCTAGAGGTAAGAAGGGGTGGAGAGGCTGAGCAGAACCTCAGCGTGGCCTCCAGCATAGAGAGCTACAGCAGCAAAGAGATTCCTTTGGTTTATTGGACGTGTGCTCTCCCTGCTCCGCGGAGGTTCCTCTCCCGGTACTCACCATAGCTGTAGCACTGACAATCAAGGACCCTCCAGATCCTCCGATCACCAGCATGTCTCCCGTCTTGGATAGGAGAATGGAAGGCACCATGGATGAGGGAGGCCTCTCCCCTATAGCAGAAGCAGAGAACATTACTTCTCCTGTGTAGCTGCCTGGGGAGGCTGGAGAGATACATAGATTTCTCGTTTCTGCCCTTCTTGTATTGTATGTGTGGGTCTTGCACCCATAGAAAATCAAGCATCTGCTGCTGTTGGAGAAGTCTGAGGACCCAGGACCTTGTGTGAGGGAGGCTCATTCACATTGCCTCTGTATTGGCAACGCAGTGTTGCAGAACTCAGAGGAAACCTCTAGCACTCCCATACTGTGCATACAACCAGGTATTTCTTCACAAGTGAACCTAGAAAATAGGCACCCTTGCCTTGCCTTACAAGTAGTTTCTGCACTTACTCCCTCTCATCCCCACCTATCCACAACCAGCATTTTTTTTAAATCTCTATTTTCCCCAGTCAGAAACCGAAACCAAATGTTCTTTCAGTTCTTTTTCTTTTACAGAAGAGAACCAGTATTCTTTTATGTGAGTGCATGTGTGCATAGACTCAGAAAAACACTTGCCTGGGGGCTTAAACCTCTCTTAGTTCAGAACAAACTCCCTGTCACTCAGACCTACAAAAGGAATGAGTGTCTCATGTGCAGATACCCCTTGCCCAGCTGTACATGGACTGCATCTCCTGGCCTTGCTCCTTATCTCAGGGGTAAGAGGGCTCACCTGGCTTAACGCTTCTGTTTGCTATGCAGAAATCAGCAAGCTCATTATTTAAAATGATCCCGGTTTGGTTGGAATACACGAAGGAGCCAAACCTGCAGCAGGGAAAGAAAAGTGGCTTTTCAGTGACCAGCACTTTGCTGTGTGGATGGTGGCTGAACACAACACCCTGCAGGGCTTCCTCTGCCTCCTCGTCCCAGTCTGGAACTGCACCAGCTACAGTGTCCAAGAAGTTCTTGTGCTGGAACTAAATATAAGCTCCCTCTTACTGGTAGACATGGGGATTTGTCCAGCCCACAGAAGCTCTGCAGAAACTCTCAGCAGAGCTCTACGAGTTTATGGAGCTCGAGGGTGATATTCCCCTCAGCTGACGTGCCAAGACCTCTTGGTATTCACGGATATGAGACATTCCCACTGCATAAAACACTGAAGCCCCAGGGTTTGTCTTGTCCTTGTGGTGCACAGCTGCTGCTTGGCACCTCCCGTGAGCCTGACACACATCCTGGGTGATGCAAATGCCCCTGGGCTACTCACGGGTAGTTGATGGTGCTGGTGGCGGACACGGCGCTGCCGTCCGCGGCGAGCACGGACACGTGCGTGGTGCCCTTGCTTTGGTACCCGTGGCTCGGGCTGGACGCCGACAGCTGGTAATAGCTGAGCGGGTGGTCACCGTGGCCGTCCATGCGGCGTCTCACGAGCTGGGCAATATCGTCCGAGAGCAGGGCCTCAGCGGTCACCTACGAGGACAGCGGGCTGGCATTGGGAAAGCACAGACAGGGCTTTCTGTGGGCACAAGTGCAGTGCCAGGGCTTAAGGACCTGCTGTCCAGCACTCGGCCTCAGCAGGGCTGCTCCCAGCAGCAGTTCTGAGCATTCGCTCGCCCTGTCTGGCTGCAAAGTGGGTGTTGGAGCACCCCTTGGTGCTGTCACGGTGTGCCAGTGATAGGCAGGCTAGTAAGTAGGCAGGTCAAGCGGCAGTGCAGAAGAGGCTGAGGGTGCTGCAGGTGCCCAGTGCCACCCCAGTGCACCCCATGAGCTCACCTGGGCGTCAGAGAAGGCCGGGTCACTCATGAGGGGTCTTTGCATGTTGCCGAACTTCAGAGCCTCTGCAATGAGGTGGTAGGTTTCCACCTTCTTCTCGAGTGTTGCCAGTGAGTCTTCACGGAGCTTATACCCTACAGAGCAGGATGAATATGTTGGTTTAAGGACTCAAGTCTTGTAGAAAACATTGAAATGAACCTCCTTTTCCTAGCCCAGTTCTTACCTGGCCCCCCAGCACTTGAGCAGGATGTGAGAACAGGAACAACCAAGTACCGTTTTTCAAAGTGGCTTTGAAGCCCTGGGAAAACCAGGTGCCCTTTGGCTTTTGCAGAAGCTGTGGTGATACTGACCCAGTGCAAGAAGGAGCCAGGTCATCTCCAAAGCAGCCTGGGGCATCACACTGCACAGCACAGCCTCCCTGCTGCTCTGGGACCTCTCCTGCCGTTGCATTCCCACCCACAGCTCTACGTGCTCCGGAGGTTCTGCGCAAACCTTTTCCCCTGTGAATTTACCTTCCAGGATCTTGAGGATGAAGAGGAGCACAGCACCTCCCAGGGGCGGCCTGGGCGCAAACACCGTGGTGGAGTTGTTCAGGGTGATGTTCAGAGCCGAGGTCACCTCTGCTTTGTATTCCTTAAGGTCCTCCAGGGAAATACTGGAGCCTTCAAGAGAAAATTGGAGGGCAGCTCCGATCAGCAGATTAATATAAATCTCTGGTAGGCACTGGGCTACTAGATGCTATAAATGCTATAATGGGTGAGTCTTGGCTTTACTGGCACTGGGCACACACATTGGGCCTTCCTTGGGAAACAAATGCAGGACAGATAGACAACGCTGCAGCCTGGCTGAGCATGGACTTCTTTCCTGCCTGAAAAAGGCTGTTCTACCAAATTTTGCTGATTCTGAGACAATCCTGAGAAACATCCAAAGACCCCAGTGAATTTGACCTGAAAATATCTAGCCCAATATTTACATAGATTTCTGTTTTCTTTAGCTTTTCTGAAATAAATATGTATTTTGATATTGGGTGTCTCAAGATTTTGGGCTCATCTGTAGATGCTGTTAGGCTGTGGCTGTGAGAAGGGACTTTCACACAGAGATAAAGACCTATGTGATATATATCAGGTTTCTGGTATGTATCAGACATATAAACCAGGCTTCTCGAGAGCACTGGGGGTACCCAAAACCCAAAGCACCACAAAATACTTTGGAATCAGTTCACTGTGGCCAGTGTCCTGCACTGTGCCAGGTGCGTCCTGCACCTTGTCCTCCTGGAAGCGCATTGAAGGTGAGAGACCCTTTGGAAGAGCCAGGAAGCACTGGAAGACTGTTACCTACCTGCTCTCCTCAAGTCCTCCACCAGGGCCTGGCCGATGAAGCCTCCATAAAAGGCCGAGGCGCCGCTTTCTGCCACAGCCCTCAGCGTCCGCTGCAGGGCCGGCCACCTGAAGGTCTCTCCACGCCTCAGTAACCTCTGCCCTTCACAGATCAAGGGGCTGTTAAGGCACATGGATCAATTTGCAACATTTATTCTCAGAATCACAGCATCACAGAATGGTTCAGGTTGGAAGGGACCTCTAGGGATCATTTAGTCCAGCCCCCTGCTCCAGCAGGGACACCCAGAGCACAGGACACAGGGCAGCATCCAGGCGGGTTTTGAAGACCTCCAGAGAAGGAGACTCCACAGCCTCCCTGGGCAGCCTGTGCCA
>JAVCKT010021119.1:0-29897 GCA_032273925.1 Rhynchotus rufescens
TCTTCCTTCATAAGGCATAAAAACCTAGATGAAGAAATACCACCTGTCTTCTCAAGTGTCCGCTGCACTAGTGCCCAGAGCAATAAATAGCCACCCTTAGCACAGGACTTGATGTAAGCTCCTCATTCAGCTAAGAGACACATTCTTGGTAAATCCTATAACTACTCTTAAGTACTCTCATTTGAGCATTTTAAGGTGTGATCAAATACAGCAACCATATCCCTCAGGCTCATTCGGAAGTGAGATTCCCTTACCAGAAACAATTTGAGGGCATTCTTCCCCTACCAGTGATCTTACACCACTGTGCACACAAACACGCTTGGCGTCAGTGCTCCCATTCACACGCATATACATGATACAAAATAAGGCTCTTCTCCAGCCTTTCAGGCAAGCAAACACCACTTTTAATAAATATTCAGAGAGAAGCAAATCACAACAAGATAAGAACATGCTTAAAATTAAGAGTCTAATTAGCGCCTGTTTTCCATTTCCTGCCTACACGTAGTCAGGCAGAGATACGGTTGGGGCTCCAAGGAGTCCACTCAGTCAGAATGCACACAGCCTAGCACTGAAAAAGAAGCCCCAAGTAAGCCAGGAGTAGCCTTGAAAATTGCATAAAAGGAATCTACAAGAGATGCTGATAAAGCACAAGGTTTTTCTTAGAGAAACAATCTCTGCATCTTCATGCTGCTGAGGAAAAGCTGCCCCCACGGCCCTCCCCGGGCAGCGGGGCAGAGCTGCCTCCCTGCCGGCCCCTCGGCTCCGCGAGTGGCTCGTGCTGCGGCGCGCGGGGCCAGCTGGTTGTGCCGGGCGGCCGTGCCGGTGGTGGCCGGGGCCAGGCAGCAGCACTGCAGCAGCGCTACCGGCAGCCTGTCGCTCGCTTACGCTGGCACGCTGCACAGCTCCAGGCCCCGCTTCACCACCGCCCTTCAGCCCTCTCGCTCGCTTGCTGGGAGCTCTCAGGGTCTCTGGGAAGGTATTTCCCTAAATCTCTGTGCTTCAGTTATGAAGTGGCTTTAAGTCAAGGTCTCCTCTGCTGGCCATTTCCTGCTGCCTTTAAGTGCTGCTCAAACTTAATGTGTACTCAGACTTTGGCCAGGGAAGCTCGTCTCCATAGACTGTAAGAGTCTGCTGCAGACAACTAAAAGGCTTGTCCAGACCACGGTTAAGTTTTTCTTCTCGAACATCCCCAGAACAAGCCCTTCCGCGTCTCTCGCAGACCCCTCTGACCGCAGGGCTACGCCAGCGAGATCAGCCCTGCGGGGCTGTCGCTGGCCTGAACACCAGCCACTGTCTCACCGTTTCCATGCCCAGACTTCCCTCCCCCAAATAGGAGCATATTCCCTGTATCTGTGTCAATCTTTCAATGCCATCACACCCAGTGTCCAAACAAGCCAGGCATTCACTTTAAGAGCCTTTATCACCCACTATAAAAGCAACAAGCCCTGACTTTCTCCCTGATTTTTTCAAACCACAGGAAGTTGCTCCATTTATCTACAAGAGCAGACAAGAGGCAGCATTTGTCCAGACGCTGCGCAATGCTATCAGAGACAAAGCAAAGTATCAAAAGGAGAAGAGTAGAATCTGAAGTTTGCTAGAATGTGATGTTTGCTGGAAAATGTTGCCTTGATGTTGGCAGGCGCTATGCTGGACACGGCACGCGCAGGAACACGTTCCAGTTCTCCCAACAATTGCTCCTTGTACAATAAAAAATGTGGGAAGGGGGGCGGGAAGGCAAATGCAAAGTCATTTGCTGATCTACAGCACAAATAGGACAGGATAAAAGTCTTTAATAACAGCATGGTTTGATTTTTTTAATCACCCCTTTTTTACTGGATTGCAATGGAATGAGATGTTTGGAAATCTTATTCCAGCTGCTGCAGAGCCAGTGTTAGGGGGAAGGCAGAACGGCGACGCTGTGCTGCATACCTCAAAACTCTTGGCCACACAGCCCCACCGCTGATTTAGTGCTGCTCAAGCACCATTATGTTTTAGCCAACGTTACCTTTCCTGGAGCGCTGGTACTCAGAGCGTAGCCAACAGGTCGGAGTGCATCCTGCGGGCTGCAGGGCACTCACACGTGCATGATGTTTGTGCCACAACAGTACTGCAGCAACGAGCCTGGGGCAGTTCAGGTGAACGTCAGCAACCAAGACTTCAATCAAACCAGAGAGAGCAGTCGCAGAAGTGAAGGAACAGACCACCACATCATTCAGACGGTAGGACTTCTCTTCCTATTCCTAAAGGGATCTTAACAATATTCAGGTAAAGAGCAGCTAGAAAGGGTTGTTGAGTCTGTTTAAGCAATCTCTCTCACACTATGAGCACAAAAAAAAAAGTGTCAAAACAATATTGTGAAAAGAGTGGTCTACAGGTTGTGCACTAACTGTTAGCAGTAGGAAAGGTGTGAAGAGGACTACATTCCATTTCAGTCCTCCAAATTTGAGTAACTGAATTTCACAAGTGTCTGGGGAGAGGTTCTGCAAAAGATAATGCTCAGATGAAAAATAAGAGCAGAGCAAAAGCATAAGGAAAGAGCATCACTAATCATTACTAAGAATTTTCTATTAACGCACCTTTTTCAAGTCATACCTGCAACACAGAGATCATTTCCTTTAATGCGGTGTGCAGGAGAAAATCAAGCTCAAGGGTGAACACCAGTGTGGAAGGTACCTATTATATCACTCCCCTGATGTTACAGTATGTTATTGTGTTTTTTGTTTTGATCTTTTAATCAGGCTAAAGTCTTCGTCAATCAGCTCTCCACAATCTGTGAGACTGTGTGGACACTAGCCCTCCACCAGACCTTCCTATTGCTACTAGTAATTGGGAGATGGCTTCTTCCAATTGGGATGGAGATCACTCGGGATCAACTGTCTCAGCTACTTCTCATGTTTGTGGGAACAGCAGCAGATATACTTGAATTCGCTAGTGAAACCTTGGACATCGAAGACGTACGGTAAGAAGCATTCGCTGGCATAAAATATTTGCACTGTACAAGGCTATGTGCAAAGAGATTTGTTTTAAGATTTGAATTTTCAGCACTGTGATCTCTCTCAGAGGATATAAGTCCCATCACGCTCTCGCAGCACAGAGTTGAACTGTGAACATCTATCATAGAAAAAGAATCATAGAAAAGGTTCATCGTCTTTTACAGACATATTCAATCATTTGTTCTATAATAGAGAAGAGGTTCTATGGCAGGAAAAGTGGTTCTTCCCTCATGGCAGAGAAATTTCAGGTTTGCAAGCAACGCAAAAAAATCACTATGAGCAAAAAGATATCTACTCTTCAAGCCACAAAGTCTATTTCTATACGCTTAGTACTGTAGTGTTAGCCTCAGATGCTTACTCTATTCAGACATGGCCTGAACAGCAGAAATTCCATACCATAAAGCATCCTGGTTTTTCTTAGACCTACTAGTATGTCCTCAAAAGATGCATTAATCGTCGTTGGGCTGAACCTCCCTTTAAGTGACAGTCTAAATCCTAAAAGAAACCTTTCTGTTGTCACCTAGGGAAGCTGCATCTTCACTGTTATCCCTTCCTTTCCCTCCCACAGGAAGAATTATGCTCTCATAAATGCCATTCTTGCTGTATGGACCTGGAGTATGTTACAGTTTCCACTTGATCTTGCAGGTTAGTATTTGCAAATAGACACCAAAAGGGAAAAACGAGTGCTCTTCTTTAGAGCTCTCGCTGGCATGTTTTGGGGCCCTGCACACCAAATGCTCTGCACACACATCGCAGGCTGCGAACAAAGACTGATGATAGAAAGCAACTCATATGAAAGACAACAGTGGTTTCTGAAGAAAGCACAAGGTGGTTTCCTTTGAGGAAACACTTGTTTCACTGGCAGACCTCTGATCTCCACACCAAAACTCCACATGCATCCAGGAAAAACGGAAATCGCAGCAAGTGTGCGGGAGCATCTGCTCCAGTTGCAAGCTCCTGCCTTAAACTTCTCTGAGCTCTTGAGGTGGATGTGGTTTGGATGGTAGCGTGGCTGCAGTCTGGGCAGGCACCCAGATTCCCTGTGCTGGCACAGGGAACAGCAAAGCACAGGACAAAGGCACCATAGGCTCAGAAGAGAGATTTCTCACAGGCATCCTACAGAACCAGGTAATACCAAGACTGTGGATTCTTACCTCAAACTAGAAAGCCTAAAGGTCAGCCAATATGATATTTGTTACTAGACAGGAAGGGCTTCTCTAGATTTAGGGAGAATAACGGAAACCTCCTAGACTTTCAGCTGTTCCAAACATTTTAGCCTCCAAACATTACAAGATTGCAACTCAAATACAAGAGTACAAAAGTGCTACCCTCACCAGCATCTTCTATGAAATTAATGGCTAGATTGGCACATTCATTAACAAATTAATATAGTAATAATGAAAAATGATTTTAAGAATTTTTCATTAGCTTTTCCTCATGGAGAACATTAGGCTTTATTTTAAATATTAAAGTTGAACTGAAATGCTAAAATACTTTCTCAACTGCTCACCTCAAAAAATTATGCAGCAGCATTTCAAATTTATTGAATTATTACAGCTAAGATTCCTGACACTAGCAAAATACATTAAAGATGCACAGCACTTAAAAAAGGTATTAAACAAACATAGCATTTTTTCTGCTTATTTCTTTTCTACTTCCTTGAAAAAACACATTTACCCTGAAATTTATTATGATACAATTTTATTTTAGGTAATTTTATATAGCTGCACGGAAATAGTTTTTTATTCAAGCACTGGAATGTTTGCTTGCTCATCAAGCATGGCTTAAAATGGGAGTTTGAGCAGATTCATTATTGGACTACAATAACACAGTTAGGACAATTAAATGATATAAAAATGTATTAAAAATAGCTGCTGTTCAAATTTTGCTTAATGAATACAGAAAATGCTTTCCATTTTCTAGAATTCATTTTCTACTTTTCCTTCTCCCTAGTGTTGAATTAAACATTTTTGAGGAGAGGGGTAGGGTGGAGGGAAGATAAAAGTTAAAACATTTGGTGGTTGTACTGCATCATAGTAACCATTAAAATAAAGGAATTTATGCTGCATGAGAGAGAGGTTAGTCTGAGCTGCTGGATGCATTGTCATAAGAGGCTGCAATATTTACTTAACCTAAACCCTGTAATGATCCATCTCTAGACATGATGTTATAAATAGGATTCTAACTCTGTTTTATATATATATATATAATACATATGTGTGTATATACATATATACACACGAATGCAACACAGGAAAAGCAATGCTAGCAGGTGAACCTTTTAAAAAGCAGTACTGAGGACTGCAACAAATGATGAATGCACTAATAAATACGAGCTGCCCTCAAGGTCAATCCTGGCTAAAGCGGAGGGAGTTTTTTAACCTAAGCATATTTTCTCTCCAGTACAGCACATTGGCTGCAAACCCGCCACGACGACCAGGCGAATCCCCAGCCTGCTGCTGTGCAGGTACAGCGCAGAACTGTGGAACATCGGGGTCAGTCTCTTCATTCAGGACGGGCCCTTCTTCATCGTGCGCTCGATCCTGATGGGCCACTTCAGGATATTCAACCAGATGCTCGTGTTTTTTACAGCTAAGAATATCTTAGTTGTGACCCTACAGTTGTATCGCTTAGCGGTGATAACCTTAGACTTTCGGGCTACCTTGCTGCAGAAGAGCAGGAAAGAAGTCAACTGCTGCCCATGTGAGCCTTATGAAGCTTGTACTCAGGCTACTGCCAGCCAGGATACCGAAATGAAAAAGTGTGTTGCTTTTCCTGCAAAAGAGGAGTCCGAAGCACCATCAGATCAGTGAGCACAGCTACCGACTCAGAAGAGGTTGATGCCCCTGTGCTGCCTTTGAAAGGGCTTTGAAAGGTATTTCTGAGATCAAATAGATCTTGTGCATCTTTTTCATCTCTTCCAGCTAAAGATCAATAATTTCTTCTGAAGTATAGGGAGGATTCCTGAAGCAAAGCCATAGAACTGGGATACTTTTTGTCCTATTGGATTTTGGTGGGTTTTGACTAGATCTCTTTTATATTAATCACAGAAATTTTGTAGTCATAGTTTGTAGTAGCAAGAAAGACTTGGCATGTAACAAAGTTGGATATTATCTTTGGAGGTACAGTGCTAACATATGTATTCACATGTATTCATATAGAAGGACAAGCCTCTCCTGTGATATAACTAGAGGGCAGTTTATGACACGTTCTCCAGGCACAGGAACCACCTCAGCAGTGCAGACTGTGCAGACACGTGAGCGAGCGCGGACGCAAGACTTCTGCTGTTACTATGACACCTAAACATTGTTCACTCAAGAAATGCGGAAAGGGTTTCTTTGAACGTTACCTCATCCTTGGCTGGACTCAGTTAAAGAACTGTGCAACACCACACACAAAACCTTCTCTCAAGACACGCGTGGTCTGAACAATCTAAGCCTTTTTGTGGAGGCAGCGGGGAGCGAAGACAGCCCCACAGGGCTTTAGAAGACAACTGCATGTGCCACATGTACAACAAGTTCTAGAGGTACCTACCTTCCTGTTTCTACTGGTCAGAAAGCAGGTGTGAAAACCTTTTGTTCCAATTTCACAGTAAATGTAAAGTGACCGAAGATAGTTCTCTTAAAGTTTCCCAAAATAACAATATTAATAAAAAAAGAACTAAACTCCTAACTATCTGAAGACAGAATCAGCTCAGGGGGACACATAAGAGTGCTCCTACCTCTGCTGCAGTCCTGCATTCATAAGCAATGATATATTTACTGGGGAGGAGACAACTGCACCTATTTAAAAGTTCCAATCCACAGACATGTGAGCCAGTACTTTTATTTGTGAGCACAGGTTCAAGTTCTTCCATTGTAACAGCGGAGCATGTACAAACATATAGAAGGAGAAAAAATAATAATTAAAAAAACCCACACACCCTCACGCCCCACCTAGTCCATGTCACCATTTACCTTTAGTAATAACACGTAAGCACCTCCTGCTCTTCTCATTTTGGGCCACTGTCCAGTAAAAATAAGAAAAATGTTGATCATTTGCAATGCTGCAGCAAGGTGGACACATGGAGAGAGGGACACAAGCTCACTTGGGAGTTTAATTCAAGCATAGAGGTAAAAGACTAGAGTGGTGCTGCCAGCCAGCTGTGTTATCTAAAGCCTCTCACGCCGAGGTGAAGCAGCTGCTGGGGCTGCAAGACCTCTCCCTCTTTTCGCTGGGAGCCTGGACCATTCACATTCATTTTGAGTTTCCCTGGTGCTGATACTCTAATTATCCCATTAAAAGGATCCTTGTTAATGAGTTTGAAGTACGCCAAGCTTCCTAGAACATCATTCCAAATTCACGAGCGCAGTAACTGCAGGACATACTGTTTTGAACTTGCTATTTAAAGGCTTAGCTCAGCAACAGGCTGCCTCCAAGGCTGCCAGCCTGCAGCAAACCCCATATGCTCCAGAGCCAGCAGCACAGAGACGGGCTCTTGCAGGAGCGTTTTCCACAACTGCACTCCTGCTTCTGGGGCTGCTCTGCTTCAGCAGCAGGGAAGTTTCTGTCTGCGTCACTGGGAGAACTCAGGCTGCTGCTAGGTCCCAAAGATAAAGCCAGCCTGCTTAAAAGCAGGGGCAAGGGTGGTGCTGTGCACGTCGCCTGTCGGCCACGCGCAGGGAACATGGTGCCACGTGCAGCCCTCCCGGGCACGGCAGCGCCAAGCACCTAACGGGCCCTCCCGAAGATGGGCCGGGGACTGCACGTGTCTGAGGATGAGGAACCCCTGCTGTCATGTTTGCCACTCAGGAAAAGCTGCAATAACCTCTGAGCTGTGGGAAAATTCAAGCCCTCAACATGGAATGACTGCAGAACATCTACTTTAGCCATTATTCACTCTTCCAGGAGAATTACATTACCAAATCTCTTCTGCAAATTGATATCTAACCATTTACTATTATTTATTCTAGCTGTTCCTATGCTGTCCTTTTAGGTTATTCCATCTTAAATTTCACTACAATACTTTATTATTTGTCTGTCCCTGAGCTAAAGTATATTCCTCCTTTCCTCTGGACAGTGGCTCAAGTAAGACCATAGCCCTAAGCCGGGAGTGGGGAGGGAGAGAGAAGCGGAGGTAGCAGTTATGATTTTATTGTGTTTGTTGGTATTTGTACTCTACTGTATTCTCTGGGGCCACGTGGAAGTGAAGAAAGCGTGCGATTACTTTTAAAAAACTTCCAACTGTTCTGTGCGAACAAAAGGCAGTTACCTCAGGCTGAGTTGCCAACTTACTATGAGCGAACTGACTGGTTTATGTTCCTATTAATTGTGCCTGCCACATGCTGCTTTTCCTTCCCCTCTTTTGCAAGGTAATTGCTTGGACCAGATCTGGACTGCCCCGCTGTCGTTCCTACTCTCGAAAGTTTCTTCTCTCTGCAGAAACTTTGTCTCCAAGCATGCAAGTCACAGAGCAGCCCCAGAGACCGATTTTTTTGTTTGCTTTTTTAAAGTATCTACGTTCAGGATGCATTTGACACATGCACACAACTATGTGTCATATGGACAGCTAGATACCCATACACACCTGGCAACACCGAACACAACTTCTGGTTTTATTATGGTGTGTGAGATGGCAATGCAAATGCCCTGCAGATGTCTAACAGAGATGTCTAGAACATTAAAATTATTTTAATCTTAGGGCTTTAAGTACTAAGCACATGGTACTATCTGAACAACACACTTTTTTTTTTTTTTTTTGGTAAATTCCCAGCAATACTATTGCCATGCAATTTCTTCAGTTTGATGAAAGCTACTGCTACCCTTTGGAAGAGATTATTAAGTTCAAAGTAGCTGCTTGGCTATGCACAGAGTGGTATTCTGGCTTTCTGTCATTAGTATGTTTTTTCCTGTAATTTATATAGTGTCATTTAAAAACACTGTACAGGAAGTTTCCCCTTCTTCCCTTGATCTGACCAGAATGCCAGGTTTGATTTTTGACTGACCATTTGCAATCCTCAAATACAAGATGAACAACAACACTGGAGACATTTCAAAGCATAAATTGGGAGAAGTCCTTGAGTCAACACAGAAACAAAAGCAGTAACGAGAGCAAGAACAGTATAGGAGGAGTATTCAAGAGTTCTCTTCCATAATTAAGATTAAGGCAGATTGTAAAACAAACATTGCTTGTAACAGGAAAGCCAAGAGTTACAGGATGACTTTGTCCATTTAGGAAGGGAGATCTAAAAGGGAAAGCCGTATCTCGTAAAACAAATATCTGAAGATGAAGTATTTTGGCCGTGGGCAGCTCGCCTATCTACCAAGCAGCTTTAGTCTCTCCCAAGCAAGTGGGGTGAATTTTCCTAGTTCAGTCTCACAGCCGTACAGCTTAATGGACAGCACCTTAAACTCCACTGCCGCACAGGCAGAGTGTAAGTGATGGTCAGGGGGCAGAGAGGGTTCAAGCCCTAATGCCTTCTGCTCCAAGCAGTCCTGCAGCAGAAACCCTAGACAGAAGTCAAAGTCAGGGAGAAAGTTCAGGTTTAACTTGTTTATTGTTACAAAACTGCATGTCCAGGAATAGCATAGTTTAGACTCTTCATTGATAGTGTATACATTTATAAATTTATAGTGTGAACAGCTCCTTACATCATCCACAAAGAATGGGCAGCTGCAGTGGAATAATGAGCTTCCAGGAAAGTTAATGCTTTGGAAATTACCTACCTTGGAAATAAAGTATGATCAGCCTCTTTTCTGAGAGGATCTTGCATAAAAGCACCTGTGCCTGATACAGTGCATGACCTATCTTTAAGGGCTACTTTATAATATTCTCCTCCATGTTTTTTAATCAGCTTTTAGTGGAAAGTACAGGAAACAATAATGCTCATTTCTGCCTCATTTAAAAACACTGATGGGAACATACATATAAAAGACGTGTATAAGGCCTGTGAGCTGTTAATACAGGAAATCCAACAGTGCTTGCTCTGCCTGACAAGTGGAAACTAAGAAGCTGCATGAGCCTTTTCCTGCCCAGGGCTCGCCGAGGCCCTTTTCCCTTCTGTGGATTGGGTTAAGGTGGGAATGGGACAGTAAGAAGCAAAGAACTTTAACTTTCACTTCCTCCACTCCATCCTGCTGTTCTCTTGCTATCTAAGCTCCAGCCTGCTCTGTGTGCCTATCTGCCAGATCTCAGTACAAAGACAAAAGGCAGCAAGCACTGACCTCTCCCCAGCTGCCTGGGGAAGCCTCTGCGAAAGCACACAAGAACTCAGGCCAAGCTTAGATTAAGATGAGCCAAGCCTATTTCCTCTTGTAAAAGACTGAGGATATCTGCGGCTGCCAAAAGGTTTCTTCTATTTGTCCGTAGCCTACTACAAAGAGAAGAATTTTTTCCTGTATAGTCCTCCTCTGAAGGACTGGCTGACTGAAATGCTGGGGTTGTTTCCTACAGCACTATGGATTAGTGTCTCCTCCAAAAATGTCTTCAGGTTAAACAAGGGTCTGAGATGAGGCTGTCAGATTGTAGATAAAAGTAACAATGCAAAAGTACAATATCAAAGAGATGTCAAAAAGCAGCATTCCTAACTCTACGAAGCGGGAAAGGGTTCCAAGTCAAGAAGATGTACATGCATGGATAATACTTACAACAACAGCTTGGAAGACTAGAACTGAAAATTGCTCGAAAAAACAACGAAAAACACCAAATACCCCCCACTTCAGTCTCTCATATACTTAAAAAGTAGCAACCTGGAAGAAACGTACAGGGTGGACACAACCCTGTTATTACCTAGACCTCACAGAAGGCTCTAGAATAGCTTTAAATTAGACTTTGCAGTATAGAAAATTGGTTGAGCATTGCTGTTGTCTTATTATACACTACTCTGAATAAATCAGTGTTCCGCACTTGAAGAACGTGTTGCACTTAATCTTACCCGGCATTCTGCCCTAGTGCTTCACAATTCAGTCCCCTGACTGAGGTAACAGAAAGCTTGCCTTCCAAACTAAACTTAGGAGAAGGTTGTTGTTGCTGCATCTCTAAGACTTGTAAGGGACAACAGTAGGTTCAGCAGCACATGCTGTCAGCAGCTATAACTCACTGTGGGCCTAATCCTGCCTTCAGCGAGCATTCGTCACGCTGCTGCTGAAATTCATCACTATGTCCATAAAATTACTAGGGGAATATAAAACCTGTACTGACTTTCTCATGCAAGTGAATCTGAGGCAAGAAGCATCTTCTACAGAGATGTACACAAGTGTCAAACTAAAATATTCTCTTTTACTTATCAGAGGCCCCCTCTGCAGAGTGGTAAGCCTTGCCACTTAATTTAGGGTAAGCGCAGAAAGACAACGTTTCTTCCTTCTTTTCTCCTCTCAGATTTCACGTTGAGGTGAAGTCTAGCTGTCCCGATCCAATAACAAACCAATCTTCTGTTTTGTGAGCTGCATATCAATTTTAAACTTAAGATTTAAGCCGTATTGTGGCAGAAAAGAAAAGCCTATTTTGTGGTGTAACCCAAAGAATACTAATTCATTAAAAATCTCTTACACAGAGAAGAAGGAGAGAGTGTCTAAGTAAGAGTTGCCATGGGGGTAGCCTGGAGCCATATGCCAGCAAGCCACTCTGCTTGTACATTGTAAGAATTTTCATCCATCTAATCAATAAGAAATGAGTAGTTACTATGGCAATTTCTACATTACAAGGTAGTTGTGCTGCAGCACAGCATGTTTTAAAAGAAAAGATGCACTTACCACTCTGTCATGTAAGTTTTTGCACTTTTTACGGCGTAGCACTACAGTGTGTAGGCTTGAGAAAAGGTGAAAAGAGTAAACTGAGTCAAAGACAGTTGTGCAGGCTAAAGCCAGGTGACTAACAGATACCAGGTCAGAGCAACCCCTAGATGTGAGCAATACAGCACAATGCTATCAAGTAACAGTTGTGCAAATCATTAGTTTGAAATCAAATGTAATCAATGTAAGTAACATTTCATTATTGTATTTCTCTTTGATTGTATTCTTCCCCATTTAAACTCATGGGGTTAGAGTTTAGTCTCTCTTATAGCTGACTCCATAAGTGTATCACTGATTTGAAAGAGCACCAACATATTCTGCTGTAGCCAGCACTGATTACAAGGGTCATAATCATCACCGCCCTGTGCCCACAAGCCCCTAGAGACTGCCAGCACTCGCACCTACAGAACAAATATTAAGAAATGAATGGGTAGAACCCCAGAATAAAAGCTCAAGGTACTTCCAAGAATTTGAAAATCACTGCACAATCATCTTTATGAAATACAGAAATTGCATATGCCTCCTACTCCCAATTCCATCACATTACGTCTTGCAGGTTTTTTGTTGGTGACTTTTTAGTACTATCGTTTTTCAGTAAGCAGAAGAAATGAGAAGAGACACACGCTGAGGAGAAGGCTAAACACCACAGTCAGGCAGTTCCTTTAGAGATGTACCTGGCAAGCCAAAGATATCAGCTGTTTGCAGAGACAAGTTAAAACTCACTACAACTACAGAAGTGCATCCATGATGGTAGCACAAACCTGTCAGAAGGGCGACTAGGAGGGAAGCCCAAGTAAATTAGCAATTGGGTAACTTCAGATGAGAGAAGCACAAACATACACAGAAGCCTAAGGAGACTTCCAAACTTCTGTGAATATCTCCTAGAATCCAGTAGGAATATCATGCGACAGAGCTATAAGTGCACCCATTTCTGAAAAACAAGGGCACCACACTGTGAAACCTGAGGAAAGAAAGTCTGAGCCTCAAACAAGTGCATTTCATTCATAAGATACTAAGTCTAAAGTTACATTATAAAGAAATACATATTCCTGTAGTGGGAACAGAACTGGACTTTACTAGCAGCAGAGAGGCTCGGAAATCTCTTACAGGGAGAGAATAATTAAAAAATAAAAAAGCTCCCCCCACACAACAATAAATATAACCTGTAAGAAGTATGCAGGTTCAAAGGAGATCTTTGAAGTGGGACAATCCCTTTGAAATTTGAGGAAAACGAAAGAAAAAAAAGAGCCTATATCAAAAGATGATAAACTCAGGCAAATCTTTTGAAGGCTGGAAAATAAAAGGATAATTGCAGATCACAGTCCAGCCAAAGGATGAGGTAACGTGTAAACATGCAAATAGAAATCCCCAGCAATAAGGCTACACAGAGGAAGAGGGTTTAAAATACAGGCGCTGCTCAGCAAAGCTCGCCTGGGTGCTCCCGCAGGAAGGAGCCGGCCAAGGGCCTGGGCTGCTTCCAGGGGGGACACAGCCCCCACACGCCACCTGCCAGCCTGAGGACCACAGCAGGCAAACCTTGGTCTGCTGTAACTCAGGGAAACCTTGGGCCCGGATTGCAGCAGACTAATCTGTCAGGAGACAGTTTTCTAGGACTCTCCCGAGGGATCAAGATTAACAGGCTCTCTATTTTCTTCCGGTCACGTTGGCCTAACCGTATCCACATCAAATGATTTCAAAGCCCTATTCTGACTAACAAACCCCAGAAATAGCAGTTTTTCCACTGTAGAGAGAGAAGAAGAAGAAGAAAAAAAAAAAAAAAAAAAAAAAAAAAAAGGATGAAACACAAGGACTGAATTGGCCCAGGGACAGTGGGCAACAGAAAACTAGACTCGCAAGAGGCTCTACTCTCACCTCTTGGAGGTTTACCAGGGACCTTACTGCCACCAAGCAATTCCTCAGAAAATACCGTGCAACACTGCTCCCAATGGCATACACCAAAAATTAGCCTTTCTCTTCATCAGCTGAGTATAGAAAATAATATCCTTTTTAATTGAAAAGGAAAAGGGAAGAGTTGTACATCACTGCTTCCTTAACAGAGCTGTTTCTTCCAGAAAATCCCTAGAGCAATCCACTTGCATTTTAAAGGGCTATTTCCATCAGCGGGCTGGCCTAGATCAAAGCCTCAGTCTGAATCCAGTGAGCTGAGCAAGCCCAGCAGTCCCTTTGGGAAGTCTTCAGCTGGTCACCTTCTCACCTGCACCAAACGTTCCCGCGTCTACCTCCACACACCTGCACTGTACTTCTTCCAGTAACACGGCCTTCAAACTAGCTCTGGAGGCTAAGCTCTCTGTAAAGTATTGAAAATAGGGAAAAAAAAATAGCCTGTACAGAAACACAACAGGAGCTCAGTATGTATTTAAACAGGTTCTCAAAGTGGCTTTTCTATGGAAGTGTTTTCAGTAATGAACTTCAGGGAATTTCCATTCTGCAGTTTAAAGGGGCTGCCACTGCACTCTGAACAGATTTGCTACAGCACCAACTGCTCTCATCACACAAAAAGCAAAGCGTTTTTAGGAGAACAACATATTTTATGGTGCGGCACAGAGAGAACTAGTGCCTACTGCAGACTAAAAATTATGTCAGAACTAGGAAAAACAAACAAACAAAAACAGCCCAAGAAAAACAAATTCATTTGTCCCACAGAAGGGGTAGGTTTTAAAGAAAAGGTCTGAAATATGTCAGTCACTCTTGGATCTCCATGACAGCATTTCCAGGGCAGAGCCTAAAACATTTCCTATCATTTAGGAAATGCCATGAGCTCTCAGCAGCTCACAAAGACTGGTCTCACAGTATCTACTTTCTGTTATGATATCCAAAGCCAAAAGTTTCCCATTTATAAACCTCAGGCTTTTTGATGGTTATTTCATTGTCAAGGCAATCATTTGGCACTATTTCCTTAACTCCATTCTACGGCTGTGCACTTCTCCCTCCCTCCTTCTCCCTGCAAAAGACCTCACACCCAACACCTCAACATGATGGAGGATTTAGCAAAACAGCTCTTTTAAGCATCTTGCAAGACTGCAGGTCTAAACAGCAGCAAATACCAAATACTACATACATATTTGCATATGAAAGGACTTGTTCTAGAAATATGTCTCCACAAAGTAGTTTAAATAAAGGGCAAGATCCAACTCTAAAAGAGATCCTCTATTGAGTTGTAGCAGCACCTAAAGGTCCGTTCCAACTTTAAGGATTCTATGAAAGTTTTTCCTCTTCATTCTACCTTCTAGTTCTGATTTGAGAGACTCTTCTCATCCATTTGCTCCAAGAAGCTTCAGGGACAGGCACCCCTCTTTACTCAAAATCATTTCTAGCAGACAGGTCTCAAGATACACACAAAACTCAATGAGTAGAGCCCAACTATCACTACCTTTCCTGCTGTATCTCACAGCAAGCGGGAATATTGGTTAAGGAGAAGAGCAGAAAACTTCCTACAAGCAGCCTTGTTCTGGTGGAAGTCAGTGTTGCTGTGCACATGGATGCTGCTTTGTGAGGAGAAATAAATACTCAAGGGATAGAGCAGAAGGGAGGTAGAGCCATAAGGAGGTTTCACCCAAGAACAAACAGCCAAGCTGCAACCTACATGTCGCTGGAATACAGTTATGCACTGTGTGTTTTTAAGCAGTTAGTAACATTTCAGATCATACTAGATGGATTTGCGGAACACTTTTATTATACACATACACTTCTTAGAAGTATGCCACGGGCCACAGCCAGGCACACAAGATACAAACCAAGGAGAAAGCAAAAGTACTACAGTGGCTACTAGAGTGGCAGGCAACGGGCCACACAGATGGCCGGGCAACACAGGGCAAGGCATATCTCCTTAGACCACTCCACACCTTCAAGGCTGACATCGTATCTTTTGCTTGCGATACTGTACTGACCCAAATCCTGGGAAATCTTGACAAAACAATCAGCTTCTCCAGCCACAACCTCACTGGTAACACAAAAGAATGAAAAACATTCTTACCATGGCTGAACAGATCAGTGCACATCCAGCATCAAGGAGACTGAGCCCAGACAAACAAACCTCCAAACCCACCTAAGCCCCTGCTTATACCGGGAAGAAGTCCCAGCCTCTCAGTTCCCAATTTCTGGAGCCCCTCCCTTCCCTTCCAGCTGCTCCTGGGACTCACCTGACGGCCATCAGCAGCTCCTTGACTCAGTTCACTAACTTAGCAAAAAGCTAAGAAGCAGAAGCAAGGGGAAGAGAGGCACATCAGGCCGCTACATCAACTCAGCTATGCTGCCTGACAAGTCATATCACCTAATTAGAAGGAGCCAGATCAGGAAACTGTTTCTATACTTAATCCTTAAACAATTAGACTTGCATTTAATGGGTCATTACTGATTTGAAGCCCTCTTTTCTCTGCACAGGACTCCCATAATACCATAGGAAGGTTATCTAAGGATATCTCTATCCGGTGCACAACACAGAACAAAAGAACAGAAAGCTCTTCAGATCTGCCTGCACTTGGAAAGTTTCCCAGGGAGGATAAACCAGAGTGGCAGGACCCCCTTCTTTTTAAAGTAGAACACGTCTGTCCAAAACAGCTGATTGCAAGTGGAGCAAGAGACTGTGAGACGCTGATGAGAAACAGGAGTGAGCAAGAAGGAACCTTTGCCCAAGCAAAGGACAGAAGATCTGTTAAGTCCCAGAGGTCTGGCCCCAGAGGATGAAAGAGCTGCTACGGCTCATACCCCTGTCTTCTGCTTATACTTTCTTTAAATTCTTAACAGCAAGAGAATGCCAACCCCTTGGATCAGTCCACCACTATGGGCATGTTCCCCTATCACTTCATATTATTTATTGAAGTTGAGTATCAAACATTCATCAAGTATCTAAGATGAATAGTGAATCCATTTCCAAAGATTGCTATTGGCATTAGTTGTCTGAGAAAACAATTCTCCTGGGTGAATTAAAATAAAGATCACTGTAACTATCAGGAAAGGTACAAACTGACATGACAGGGATTTTAGAATATGTGATTACAATGTAAAAAAACATTTGTAATTAAAAACTGTAAAACGTAATCCAACTTAATTTATATGTAAAACACACATACAAAATCTAAGTGGCTAATTATGTGCAAGCCTGCCAACACAAAATAATCTGTGACTAATTACAATTCAGATATAAGTGAGTAAGCTAATCTGTAGTGCAATATGAGCATGTATCTGGGCTGAATCTAACTGTAACTGGTGAGGAAATGAGCGCAACAAGGAAAACTAGCACCATTTCTTACTCCCAACAAGACTGTAAATGCAGCAACACACAGAATGAATGATTTGGCCAAAAGACAAATCATTCAGTATTTTTCAAAACTGTTTTG
The DNA here is from genome assembly GCA_032273925.1 of Rhynchotus rufescens. Lineage (NCBI taxonomy): Eukaryota > Metazoa > Chordata > Aves > Tinamiformes > Tinamidae > Rhynchotus > Rhynchotus rufescens. Next base: position 17,120 of record JAVCKT010021119.1, read on the forward strand.
CTGCCTGAGGAACAGTTATTTGGTTTGATACATTCTCATATTCTCTGGGGAACTGTAAAGAAATAAGGTGTGGGGAAACACTGGCAGAGCGATAACGAAGTCCGACGTGCGGGGATACTGATAACGCGCTTTCAGGTCAAGAAGTAACCCTGTCCAACTGCGCTTAGCGGAGATACACCCAGAGGCATCTATGAAAAGGCCAGAAAAGCTGTGGTAAGTTATACTATCCTATACTATCCTAGGGTGTGGCCCAACATCTAACCACATCCTCATCAGACTCAGTTATACTTTGTGTGAAGGTTATAAGATGCATGTCCTAGAGCTAAAGCTAGCCTGGGTGGAAGAACAGATGTTAGTGGTTATAAAGGCCTAATGCTTCCTGAACTTGCATCAGCATCATCATGGGACAGTGCCCTTCCTAAACTCTTATCCCTAGCTAAGCTCGTGCTTGGATGCAGGGAGAACGAGTGGTTGCCTTAGGTTTCGTGATTAAACAATTATGCTTCTTCTACTGGTAGGGATTAAACAAGAATGACAGTTCCCAATTTCCTCATTATAAAACAGAGAAATCCTAATTCGATGCCATATGTATTAATCACGTAAGCTATCCCCAGGGAGGAATGGAAGATCCCATGACAAATCCTTAGTACCCCAAGACAAAGCCTAGATCAGCTGGTTTCCTGTGCGTAGCTGCAGGGAACAAATGGACATTGCTCAAGTAGTGAGATTACTGGCCTCAGGCCTTGCAAAGTTGCCTCTTCCTAAGTGCAGATGCAAACAACTAAGATGGGAGAGTTTTGCATCAAGTTCAAAATTAATTCAGGCAGTTACTAACTCTGAGGGCTGCAGCAATGCAAGACGAGCTCTTCTTTCCAAGGGAAATGCTGGAATAGAATACTCCTGTCTGAGAGTATCTGTGCGTGATAAGCCATTTTCCAGGACTCCTCTGAATAAAATATAATGAAATGCATGTAGAATAAGTGGCAGTCAATAGTATATAATGAAGCAACAACCTGATTCAGCCAAAGAATTCTTTTTGGATGCTGTTGTTGTGTTTAAATGAGGAAAAGAGAAGTTATTGGCAGCCTGCTGCTGTAATGTGATATCTTGGCAGGAAAATGCTTCATTATATCACAACCATATGGTGGTGGGAAAGATTTTTTTTTCCCTATTAAGTTGGTGTAGTGCTCCATTCCAATTTCTAACACAACCTTTCTAAGACAACAAAGAGTATGTTCACTTCTCAGCCCTAGCCCAAAACCTGTTAGTAGATGACAATACTTTTATAGGGAATAATTGCAAATATTTAAAATGTTAGTTTCAGATACACAACTGCCTCTTGTATTACAATGTAAACAGGCACCCATAATGGAATGCAGCTTATTTGAACTGTTAACCTTGGTTCCCTGTAAGAAGACATTCCTCTTTTCTCATTGTGTGAAAATAACCTCCAACACAGAAAGAGGGGTGGAAAAATCACTGCTTCCATTTGTGCCTTCACCAGCACCTCTTCATTCCAGAAATGGCAGCAATAAATAGATCCTTTCTAATCTTTCTTCCCAAAGCAAGCAGATGCAACAGGACACAGTTTTTCATGGTCCATATTTGGATTTCCCCAGTTCCTTCATACTGTTGCTGTGATCTAGATGTCTACAAAAAGCAGGTAAGGATGTCAGTACTAGACTCAAGAATAAACACCTGCTTTATTTCTGAGGTTGGAGCTTGTGGGAAAATGGTAGAAAATTGACCTGCCACTTGTGTGATGGCAGCTCTGACGTTTCTGTGCTCACACACTCCAAACAAACTTACATGGGCAGGTACAAATATGAGACCATTTCAACAAATGTTCCATGTTTGAATTTGATTTTCTTTACTTTCCAAAACTTTATTGCGCTTCTTGGAACGTAATAACCTAAGAGGTTTCTCTTGACAGCACAGAACATACAAATGTCAGTCTTCAGAAGAAAATATCCTCACAGATTATTTACATTACTGTCAGCTCTTTTGGACACTTAAACTAACCCCATCTTTAGGGATTTTCCTCTTGCAACATGTCCATGCCCTTTGGTAAAGCCCTTCCCACTCCGGCCAGAGAAACCACATTTTGCTCATATGATATATTTCTGGTTGACAGAATAGCTTGCGGCCTTTAAAAATATTCATATGGAATAGTCAAAACATAGCATGCTTGCAGCCCTTTGGAATCTAAATTCCAAGACTGTCTCACTTCCTGTCGGAGTGTGAGACTTTGTCAATATGCAGTAAGCAATAATCAGAAGGATCTACAGCAAGAAAGAGGGAGTTTTACAGAATCCAACGAGACAAAACAGTTTTATCTTTTGATTTTTCCAGAGCAGAACTGCAAACAAACAATGTAGCCTCAAAGCAACAAATATGAAGTGGTCATGCTATGGCTCAACGGAAAAAATCTCCGATAAGAAAATGAGATATGGCTTCCCAATGATTTAAACTTGTTAATACAGAAACTATGAAAATACATGCCTATAGAAAGCATTAATAAATTTCAGACAGCAGATGTACAGTTTAAACTTGATTCTGTCATTCCTTCATACACAGGCTCCTAGGAGCTCAAGCAGCCCAAGAAGTCCCATGGTTTGCAGTAATACAGGCTGCGAGCGGCACACCATGAGCAAGCGTGGCCCTAAGAGGCTGCCTTTCTCTAGTTTAACCCCTGGCCATGTCTTCAAGCAACTATCCCTTGTGTCAGGTTTGGCATGCTGCAGGCAGTACTGTTCCTCTTTCCAAACTGAAGCCTGTATTCACCTTTGCTGGCAAGAGCCACCTGCACATGGCATTACTAGCTGAGAGTCTGGACCTGTTCCCCTTGCAATTTCACACCCCTTGCAGGGTAAAACTTGTTTAAAATCTGCTGGCTTGAAGAGCGGGATAGTTTGTGGGCGATGCTCCCACATGGCTGGAGCACAGAGCAGCTCATCCTTCTCCCCACAGCCATCTACGGAGGTGAAGTGCAGTCCCTGGTCAGGGTGCCTGGGCACTGACACGCCGAGGGCAGCCGGCCCGCGCGCAGCACAGAACCCGCGTGTCAGCATGGCTGTCTCGACACGAGACTAGAGAGATTTATTCAACCAGCCTGCACCATGCCTACAAGCAAATTGTTTTCTCTGCATGTTCATTACACGTTTTTTTTTTTTTTTTTTAAAAACGATCATTCTGACCTGCAGAAAAATGTTTAATTATTCCCCAGTTTCATGGTCAAAACATTAAGTTTTTCCAAAGACATCTTACAAACTGAGAGTAAAAACGAGAAAAAAAAAAAAGAAGAAAAAGAAAGAAAGAAAAAGCCCTGTTACCTAAAAGCCTATTGAAATTCTTTAAATCTCTGGGCACGCATTATGTATTCATCAAGTTTGCTGCTGGTGATGTAAGTTAGAAATTCTCCTGCTGGTTTTGATTACAGCTGCAGAGTCACAGATTTGAACAGCAGTAGACAATCATTCTTCTGAGCCTGCACATAAATATAAAAATTTCCTTTTTCCTTATCACATAAACCTTCAACTATGATTACTTCAAAGTGAATTCCTGTTTTCTTCAGATTTTCTCCACTTATCATTTTACAATTAACAAAATATATTCCACCTAACAAAGCTCTGTTATTTGCATATTCAAAGGTCACTATGCAGGTTAAAGTTATTTAACTATGAAAGCAATGATAATTTCACAATCTTTTTACATTCTGATAAAATACAAAATTACCTCTGGGTTTTTAATTTGCACATTTACAGACACATGATAAAGAGTTTTACAATAATGGTAGAAGCAGCATAATGAACTTTCAATTAGGCTGTGACAGCTCTTCTCTCCAGTCTTTGCACTGTCAGTTTATTATTTAGAACACTCATCTCTTTTAGGGAAGAACAAAAATTCTTCCCCGCTACCCCAAGCGTTGGGGCGCAAGCGGCTGCTCCCCGTAGCAGGGCTGCTGCAGGAGGCTGCTCCCCGTAGCAGGGCTCCGCTGGGCATGGAAGTGCCCCTGGCCAAGCCGCCTGGGAAGCCCGGAGAGCCCGAGGGAATTATCAAGGGAGCTTCAGCTTGTACGCACAACCCTAGCACCATGTAGTGCAGGTCAGCAGAGTAGAGAGAGCAAAGAAAGGTCCTATATGCTGGCTAGAGTGTCCTTGTACGGTGTTTTTTTAAATTTATTGCTTATTGTCTTTGTGCAAACACAGTAGAAATCCTTCTGGATGCAAAACTTAAATTATTTCTAGCAAAAGCAATGCTTGTTGAATTTCCTATAAATTTGTAACAAAGCAAAATTCTACCCCCTATCTAAGAAGTTCCTCACATGCCTTAACAGAGAGTCACTTTCTTCAGCGAACCCTTTCCCCCACATCGATAATTCAAAGGAGCTGAGCTAATTACAAACCCAAGGTAACACAAAGCTACTCTTTTCTTAGTTAAGACCGTGACCACAAATCAATCCAACCTCGCAGAATGACCATGAAAAGGACAAATATTTCCCAATATTCTGTGCTTTTCAAAACCTGGTCACCGTGACTGCTTGCTATTTGTGTTGAAAACCAATCATGTAAAATCATGTTTTGTGTTTCTTTCTTTGTCTCAACTATCTATACTTCTAAATTAGAAAGTAATTGATTATAACTAAGCAATTTCTGTATCTTTACATGTCTAATAAAAATCTGTTAATATAATTTATAAAGTCTGAGACACAAGCACCTAAAGTGAATTTAATGAAAGAGGAAAAAAAAACTCTAAAACTCTCCAGAAGATTATGTTACTCCTTGAAAATCTCAGGTCATTTTAAGTCTCAACTCCTAAGTCTCATTTCTGAGCTGTATCTGACATAACAGTATCACAGAGTGAGGGAAATCTTACACAAATACAACCATTTCAAAGGATGTAATCAGTGGGTTATACAAAACAGTGGAGCAAACTTAATTCTCTTTATAGGAGTCTGAAGATACAGAAAGGTCAGAAAACTACATGGGCAAAGAAATGCTCTCATGAAAGCTGCAAGAGAATACAACTAGAATAGCCCCAGAATAGCTGTTGAGCCATTTCATTCTCAGATATTTACTCTCCCTGCCATGTTTCTTGCTCATGTCCATTTGTCTTCAGTCCCATCAGGCCTGGACCTCACACAGTTCAAGTGATCACTCAGTGAAAGCCACCTCCTTCACCCCTGCCGAGACACCTCAAAAGGTCTCAAGAGATTTCTGTGTCTTCTCAGACCTTCTCATTCCTTCTCTGTTTCCGTTTTAGACAGACTTATTTGCCTAAGGAGGGGAGGAGAAGGTAAATGCAAGTCACAGTGAAGAGTATCTTCACTGCACAAACTAAAATTATAAATAGCTGCCCACATAATAACCGCTCCATCCTAAAGCTAACATTCAAATTAGTAATACCCCAATCTTAGAATGAGAATGCAATTTTTCAACGCATCTAAAATGAGAAACACAACCATATTCCTTCATGGCTTGACATGAGGACTACAGTAACATCACCGCAATAGCAAAACCAAATATTATGTATGGAACTTGGAAGACAAGAACATAGAAGCCTAGTAGGTTGAAGACTGAATAAGAGGAAGTGACTTAATATTGACTTAAAAGTAAGTCTTCATACGAAGTGAAACTTTTTAGAAGTTCATAAAAAGAAGAAACCTGAAGTGATTGAGGTTCCTCTTTCAGGTTCCTCAGGAAGTGATTCACTTCCTGATTTCACCTGCAAGTGGATGTGTGAGAAGCACTTGAAGACTTTCTCGTTTATTGCATGTCAATGCGGGTCACAAATCAGGTCTTCAAGAACTGGATGTGCAGGGGACAGGAAGACAAAGAGGATGCTGTGTATTTTGCAGGTAAGATACTGACTTGGACTAGCCCTTTGCAGAGCTTGATATAGCACTAAAGATTAAATCCAAAACTAAGGTTAAAATCTCCAAAATTTTAAAACCTTTTTTTAATCTATTACTATGCCATGTAGAACAAGTTCCTAAAACTCTTGTGCATACAGTATTCAGAAACTAAACACCAAGTGCTTTCACAGTGTCATCCTCAAATCGAGTCTTTAGTACTTTAGAGCAGAAAGCAACCCAAAGCCATAATCTAACATGTCTCACCACCGACGTACTAACGCAAGAGTGGCTTGATTTTAGCATCTGCTTTGAGGTATGCTATTTCACTTAAAGAAGCTTTGTTATTGGTCATAAAATTAAGATCTTTAAAAAGATCCAGTTTCAGTATTAATCTTGGTAACTTTCCTTGACACAGAATTAAACAGGTTTACCAAACACTAAATAAAAGTACTATTTCCTTTTCTTGGAGCCATACTTATTCTATTTAATATCTTCAAGTTCTCATATTACAAGAAGAACATGGAAGAATCCTGTTTTCACTATGTTTGTGTTATTTTGATCTTTTTTTTTTTTTTTCTTTTTCTCTAATTCAGCAATTTATTTGAACCATTTCCTTGATATCCTGCCCAACTCTCTCAGATTAAATAAAAAGAAATAGAGCATGCCAGAGGCCTGGAAGTTGACATTCACTGTCTGTTGTCCTGGTAGCATTGCCTCCGTTCCGAGACGGGAAAAGCTCTCTCATCTATCCACCTCATGGACCATATGCCTGGGTGATTTAATAAAGTCACTATTTACCAAACTACTTACCAACCTATGTTCAAGGGTAACTAGGGTTACTGAATGGAGCTAGGAGAAATTCTTTTAAACAGTAATTTGCCAAAGAAATTGAAATTTCAGGCCAACTTTCCAGAAAATCACGTCAAACTCATAAACACTTAGGCTTTAAAAGAAAAGACACGCAAGAAAACAAGATGTGTGTGATCATAGGCACGAACATTTGCATGCCTCTTCACCTCTGCCATCTCTTCCTCCCCTTAACAACCGTGGCGCCCAGGAGCTAACTTTATTTAAATCTGGCACAGCCCCAGCAAGGCAGCAGACAAAGTCTTACAAGTTTCATGCAAGCAAGCAGCAAGCTAGAGGCGAGAGAGGCTGCGGGTGCACGCTCAGAGGGGAAGACCTGTCATGTGAGCTCCACTGTGAGGTACCTCCAGCTCCACGTAAGCCAGAGCACTTGCATACGCTCCCTATTGCCGCTCAGGACACATTTGACACCCAGGCTCCCAAAGCGATGAGTTTTATAGTTCTTGTGCTTTCAGAATGGAAACTGCCACACAAGCAAAGGAGCCAGTTATTCCAATGCCAGCACCCAGTGGCCAAGGGCCCCTCGCAGAGGGTGCAGCAGAGCACGGGGGAGAATTGGGCTCTGCACCCTCAGAAGCAGCCAAGGAGCTGGCCCATGCTGGGGGAAGAGGTCTAACTTAGGTCAGGAGAATTCATATCCCCCCACTACCCCGTGGCTGGCCAGAGGGAGGAGCCACTCGGTGTCCTGCATCACAGGGAGCTCCTGCTTTGCACGTTGCTTAGGTCTCTGCTCAAGACCACGGCACCCCCCAACAGCGGGGTGTATCAGGTGCCATCAGAGCACCAAAACACAGCCTGTTTGCCAGCAAAGAAAATGGACGCTTTATTCTGCTAATGTAAAGAACTGCTTTCCTCCATTCCTGCCTGTGTCTTACAAGTAGCTCTGAATGTCAGCTATTTTCATATTTATTTTAATCCTTTGCCTTCAGGTCATTTGATGAACCTCAGGCAGAGACTTTGGAACATTACAAACTATTATTTCTCATTTAATGAAGCCATTCTTCTTTCCTATCATACCTCACTCAAACATTTTTATGAATACAATAAAAAGATGAAATAATCTTGCATGTAAATGCTCTGCTTGTGTTGCAGAGCTTTGCTGTCATCTTTTTTAACGTGCCTGTATATCAGTGCTGCGAAGCTGGACGCAGCAGGGCACAGGACATCAGCTGATCACAGGCTAAAGTAGACCCTGAGGTCGGAGAACATGCCTGTACACAGGAGATGCTGGGCAAAAACATCACCAGCTGCACTAAAAGCCAAGTTTCCTGGGGAAAAAGTAACAACTCAGAATTGGAACAAAGTCTAAAGAACTTGGTCTAAGGTATTTGGGTGTTTTGATGGGGAGAAGGTGGCTACAGCTTCTTCCCTTCTCTTTCTCCTTACAACAAGGAGGGATTTTCCATGTGTCCAGGACTGAAGTGATGGAAAAGGGAGCCACTAACAAGCTCCAGAGATCAGTTATGAAAGAAAAAGAAGGAGCACAATACAGAGCCTTCTGTTTACAGCTTTCCCCAGCATTATTCCTCGGAGAGAGGGAGGAGTCTTTCATTTGCAGGGGGGAAGGGGAAGGTTTGGTGAGTCAGGAGCAAAGCTCTGACAGGCTCCCTGGGAAGCTCTCTGCAGCCAAAGCCAAGGGCACTGCGCTCAGGCCTGTTTCCCAGCTGTTATTTAACGTGAGCCCTTGCAAATGGCATCAAGGAGCCCGGGCTTCAGGGCAGGACGACAACCCAGGAAAAGCCTAGGTCACCCTGTCCCTGGGCTGGGAATGCCTTACTTTTCACGGAGAATATCCTCAAAACTTTCCCAAGTCTTGATTCCAGATGAGAACATAAGGTTGACATTTCAAAGATTGCTTTGGACACAAAGTATTCTTAGAAATAATTTGTGTGGCAATCACTTGCCTTGAATTTGTTCTTTCAGTGTGGGGGAAAAGAGGAAGCAACTGTCCCACCTGCAGTGGGTTCCCTGCTCTGCTTGGGACGAGCAGCATCCCAGGATGCTTGGACTTGAGGTTTTTTTTTTTTTGTCCTTCCAGCAGGACAGCAGGGCACCAGAAATCTTGTGTTTTGTGCTGAGCTTGCTGAAACCCAAACAGTTCCCATAAAATGTCCATCTGTGAATAAATTTATACTGCCTTATGAAATCCATTTAATTGAGGAAGGGCTTGGTATTAATTCCTGTTCATCCCTCTGTGGAGAAGGGACCCTACATCTCACATTATATCTGCAAAGTAAAACAGCCTGGACAAAGGAGCTCAGTTGCATTTAGGACTGTGAGCTGTGTTACCACATACTTTGATGGGAAGTCACTTCTTGAAAGCCGCCACACACTTAATTCTTTGCAAAGCTTCATGGCTGCTAAAAGCTGGTTTTCAACAAGTGAATAGTATCAACAGGCAGCATTTAAAGCAGAAAGGAATTAGTTTACAAATCACGCACGAAACACTGGCATTCCAAAAACCTGGCTGAATTAAGGACCAGATCTTCTGAATAATCCTCAAGGCTTCATTGCCTAAGCATGGTAATAGGCTAAGATGTGTATCTAGTTTCAAGCTTTGGCAGTATTTTCCAAGCCTCCTGGGAAATGCATTTATTAAGTCCTAACCCACACCCTGTTGACTGTTATTGCTGTTTTATATTGAACAGAATAAATAGCCTGACAACAGATCAACCTGAACAGGAATAGCTGATTTTGAAACTGTAGCAAGTCATCTACTAAATGTGAAGTCATTATGTCCAATCAGTTAATCCATCAGTATCCTCAGCACATTAAACAGTAAAAGCTGTGTTTAGTTCTAATTTTTATGATCTTTTCCTTCCTTTTACCTAAATTATCAGCACCAATTTCAGATGATAAACTCTTAGAAAGAATAAATCAAGAGTGATTTAAGCACCAAAGTGATCTGGCAGTAGAACACCACTTGACACCTGAGTTCTCACCAGTAGGTGATAGAATCTGCCTTTGGACTTCTAGACAATTAATCCACCATGCTAAGAAAAAGGTGGCAATTTCTATTCTATAGAAACTAACCTACCGCACAAACAAGCGCTGAACAGACACCAATTATCCATACAATTTTGAGGGATAACACCAACCTGAAAGACCTCTTATTCGAATTCCTGTTTATTTTCCTGCACACAGAGGCCACACTGAGATATATTCACATGGATTTTCCTTTAAGTAAAAGCACCTCTTTAAGGCCCACCATGTGAACAAATAGGCAGAAAAACATACTGATGACTAGCAATTATTGTGTGCTACCATCTTTCCTACAGAAATAAGTAGAAGCAAAGGTTATTTCTTGTATTTGAAGCTAATATTTAATGAACAATCTAACAACCCTAGCAACAGGCACTGAAAATCACAGTCTTTGCTAGAGAATAAAATTCTACATCAAGAGAGTCTAAGGAAAGCAGAGCATTTCTTTCTTCATAGCCAACACGTGCTGGGTAATACTCAAACAGGCATTTTGCCAGAATGGTTGAGCCTTCTGAAGGGAAATTTCTGGAGTGAAAAAGACTGAAATTTTGCATGCTTATTCCACACTCACAAGCTCAGTAGTTTACCATGAAAAAAATATGCTCAGAAAGAAAGCGAAGGTATGCTTCCCCCCGCCCCATACACATAAAAATAACTTTTAAAAAGAGATATATCTGTAGTGATTCCTTCTGCAGAATAAATCACCCATCCAGCACTCTCAAGTCAGCAGCAGGCTTCAGTGTGTGCTACTACTGAAAGAGAGCAGAAAGGTATTTGGTGTCACACAGGAAAAAACAACACTCTCCTTGTAGGAAGGACTGAAGTTCTTAAGACTAGGGCTAGATCTACTCCACTCCAAGTCAAAACAGGTTTGCTGCTCATAGGAAAATCGCTCTCCTTGCATACATATAAACGCAAACTTTAAAGAAAAAAACTAACAATGAAAGGCTAGATTATTAGCTCTAGATCCTGAACTGCAGCAACATCATCATGAACAAATGAAATGGCTCCACTGATAAACAATTACAAAGAAACCTTAATCCAAAGGAAATTAATAAATTAAGCTTGTATCTTAACATACACACCTAGGGAAGCCTTGACAAAACATTACAACAGGCATTCCCCACAAAATTAAGTTTTTTTTAAAAATAAATTTAAAATTAAAAAAAATCTTTCCAAATAAAACACTGAGAAAGAGAAACAGAAGCAAAGTACTAATCCTTCCTTATTAGAGCAGACAGGTCTGTGCTTCATTGGGCACAGCTCTTAACCATAGAGCAAAGGCACACAGCTCATTTAAAACCACTCTGGCAGCCTCCGATAGCTTGTCTGCTGTGAACATTGTCATCAAATAAATGAACACAGCAATTCCATTCAGCAAAAAATCAGGACCATAAGAACTCCACAGCTCTTCAATACCAAGCAGAAGTATTTTCCTGTCCCTCTCATGACAACAGCTCTGAACAACTTGAACAGCTCCATATTCTAACTTTTCTTCCTTCCCATCCAACATCGCCTGCCTGCATTTTTCTGTCAGGTCTCATCAGTGGGTACTGGAATAGGTAGGTTTTAACATGAGGACTGATGTTAGAGCACAGAAGAAAAGTACAGGGAAAACACTTGTTATATGAAAGCCAAGTCATCTTTGCAAAGGTTAAACATGAGTTTTACTAAACATGGCCTGCAAACAGAAACCTCAGGAATTTCTATCAGAACCAGAACAGCAGCAGCAAGTACCAGTGGTGGCATCTCTAAGTCCTTTCACACCTTATTTAGACATGGGATGAACAAGAGCTCCCACCGTACTGCTCCTCCTCAGCTTTCCATTCCTAGGTGCCTGCTCAGCTCTGCTCTGACAAACGGTGATTTCCAGTTCTTTGCTGCCTCTGCTGCCTCTCACCGCTGGCTCCTGTGTGAGGCTCTAAAGCTTTTGCACAGGTAAAGGCAATTGCCTGCCAACAATCAGTCAAGGGATTTGAGGTACAGCTATTTGAAATCCTCATTTGTGCCTGTGATTTAACTGTTAACTTGTGAAAAGTATCTGGATTTCTACTCTTCTAGGAAAGCTCTTTACTGATGAGAAAGGCTCTGAAGTCCTCTCTTTGTCACTCATAAACAAGCTCATCCACCCTTCAACAAAAGCTGTTTTTTTCCTGGAGAAATTCCTTGCCTCTGTTACACCTGCAGGAATTGAATTACACTTCCAGAATTATTTTTTTTCCTCTCTATCAGAGATGCACCTTTTTTGTGCCATCTTGTTCGTGAAAAGGTAAGGCAAGATGAGAGGAGGCTGAAGTCTCATGTGAGTAAGAGTTGGGAGTCACTGTATTCTGAATAGAGGATTTTATGTAGGCTGAAATATAGATTTTTACTGTAGGATGGGATTTCTAACTTGAACAGTCTGTCTGGAAACTGCCCTCATGGTGTTCAAGGGCTTGGAAGACTATAGCAATTTACAGTGGAATAACATTCCTGTATTACTTAGAGCAGATGTGGCTTCATTGACACACAATTTTAGTATTTGTTTTTGCAACATTTTGATTTTATTTTGCCAGTATTTTATTTCTGAAAGAAAAAGTACCATTTAAATAAAGCTTTCTTAGAGTTTTCATTGCTTGTTGCTTTTGAAAAAGACTCTTATCAGATGTTTCATATTAAAGGATCTTCATAGCCCTTTCTTGGACCAAATGAAAATCCACTTCAGGAAATCAGAGTAGAGAAATATTCCTGCTGGTACCAGAACTGATGAGGTTTTGAGGTCTAACATATTTGAGAAGAGCCCAGGTGTGCTAAACAGCAGTGTGACTAAGCCTGGACAGGGGAAACCACAACATGAAAAGCTACAGCCCAGCTAACAGCGATCGGGAGGCAATTTATGTTTTGATTCTATAAGAGTTATTAATATGACTCATCCTTATGTTACTGAATATCACACCCAGGAAGTGAAAACTGAAACATATGCCTGAGAGATATAAAAGAGTTTTAAGGAAGGCCTTGGCAGACTTGAGAAGGGTGGAAAGAGCAGGAGGAAAATAATCCAGCTTCTTTGTTTCATCAGCTTAAAAGGATGCACTA